>JAINUG010000041.1:4185000-4465000 GCA_029706075.1 Aldrovandia affinis
CATTCAATAGGTTCACAAGAGCAGCTGCAACTCCATGAAAAGGGGTCATTGGCACTTGTAAGCCAACGACAGCGCAACGAGGAGTGGTCAAATCAACTATACGGTTAGAAAAATCAACTGTCCAGACATATTCAACTGTTCTGTATACAGTATTGGGGCTAAATATACCTTATAATGTAATTTTCTGTATTTGATGCCTGAGTGAAAAACAGCACTGGGTGCTGATTGGCCAGTTGGGGTGAGTGTTTTGGGAGACTCAACAGCAGTTACAGAATCAGACCCTTCCCAGAATCCCCTGCAGCCCTACCAGCTGCCAATACACCGGAGAAGAGCTCAACACCAGATCAGTTATTGACCGGTCTTGAGAAATGGAGTTAAGGCCTCAGTCTTAGCCTTTAAAAACAGTCTATTAGGTATCATATGTCTATCTGGTTCATATGTGGTGTTACAGTGATTGGACACATTGGTCGTGTTGCTCTCTCTGCCTATTGTGTCAGGGAGGTGGGACTTTCTTAAATAAAAACGAATTTTAGCTGTTTATTAGTCTTTGTCCCAGCCTTGATCTCAGACCAAGGACACGGACACAAATGTACACACACACATACAAACTGGCAGTTTCTCAGCGGGACTTTCACACTAAGCATTTCTGTCACTCAGCACGCAATGTAGATGTGGCTGCAGATACAGCAGTTCTGTTCAAGAGGGAAAGCGGGGTCATTCATAAAAAGCTTGCCACTGTGCGTGAACACTTTCCACTCTAAAACCTTCACCTGCAACATTACGTGCATTACATTTTTTTACATTTATATTTTCCTTTTCTGCTGTTTTCTCCCTGTTTTTCTCCCCATTTTTAGTATCCCATTATACCCTCATTTTCACGTCAATTATCCCACTCCCTCATATATCTTACGAGTTTGCTGCCATATTCCTGATACCGGCAGTGACATGCCGGAACCTGCCAAGCCGTCACTGTAACTCCGATATGCGCGCTCAGTGCCACTCCTATACACAGCAAACTTGCATCGGCTTCCCTCCCACCACCCTGGGGCAGCCGGCCAATCACCACCGCCTAGTGGCACTCCCGTTGTGCATGACATTTCTCATGTAGACGATTGGTTACTGCAAGTTGTGAACCCACGAAGTGCTCTTTCATCAAACCGTTCTTCTCTTCCCCTTTCCCGGGACCTCTCTGTGTAAAACCTAAAAACAAAAGGTGGAGAACGTTTCTAATCGGGTTAAATAAGAGGGAGAGATTTAATATAGTACTTGGCTCACCCCTTTATTGCTTTCACAAGTTAGGGGTTACGTCTGACCACCCAACACAAAGAGTCAAAGGCTAAGCAAACTATAGCAATGCTGGGCTGAAGGTTGCATTATATTCAACTATCAACATACAGCTAATACATGGTGATTTGGTTCCACCCCCTGTTGATATTTGCTGTATCAGTAACAACAGAAAATGCAGACCTGCGGGCCTACAGCGAGCACATGAGCTGATACGGTGCAGCACAGTGCCAGAGGTCCAGACCTCTCATTGCCTTTGTGTACTAAAGCGCATTTGTGTGATCACCCACAATTCAACGCTTGGAAACCGTTCAGTTCTGTGTTGCGGTGATCAACACGAGGTTGACCTGTGGCTTTTCCATTTAAAAAGAAGGTTGAGAGAAAACAGTGTGACTGAAAACTATAAAGAGAGGAGGGGGGGGAAATACAGGTTAGAGGTTGCATTAGGATGTGCACATGTGACCAAACGCTGCACCAATCAGAAAAGGGCCAGAGAAAAACTGCCTCCTAAGACGGGAGCTGTAGCTGTCCCAAATTTTAATCAAAAACTGCAATGTGAAGCAGAGTGAAATACATGCGTTTCAGCCTTCTCCCCGTTCGGTCTTGACCAACACGATGTTACGGTAAGAAACTCACAATAATGAAGGCATTTCTCTCAGATAAACAAGAGTTCGTTGTTCAGCCAAAGCAATATTGGCCCAGGTAAGACGGCAGTGATGTTGCACAGATAATCGGACAAATCCACTTACTGCAGCTGTGGGTTAAAAAAAAATGGACACAAATGTGTTTACACAAAAACAGACAGCTCAAAAGATTCAAATGTACTGTAAGCACTGACTCTGAATCAGTTTGAGCCATTTTCCTTAACATGACTGAGGTTAGGATTTGGTATGGAGAAGCTTATCCTGAATGAGTACTGTACTGTATTTGGATCCCCACTGAGAAATGAGGAGCGAGGAGGTGCCGTTTCTAATTCTCCCACCAGGTGTCACTGTCAGACAATATGTATTCTCCAATCCAGTGGTTCCAAAACTCAGGCCATGGGACCCACTGTGTATGTTGGTTTTTGTTCCAACCATAATTGCAACTGTGAATTGTAACTAGCTGTTAATTTTTAATCTGAATTTCTTTTTTTAATTTCTATTAAAGCATCTACTAAATTCCCTCTCTTAAGGCCATATTAGGTCAGAAATAGCTATGGTGCCATGACTAATAAACTAATGCTCTCATTTTTTGTAATGCGCTACACGACACAGTATTCCTATAGAAAAAGGCTTTTTTATTATTTGATTCAACTATAGACTGGCAGGTGAAATCAGTGGGGGCCTAATTCAACAGAGCAAATGGCAACGAGCCAAACCTGCATTGTGTTAAACAAAGTTCAAGGGGAAAATCATGGCAGAACTACCACACGTTTTCAACAGCCTTAACTGATCAAGAGATTGGCTGTAACAAAAACTGGCATACTCCACAGGACTGAGTTTGGCAATCACTGCTCCATGCTGAAATAATGTATGCATTTCTGCCATTTAGGATTCATTCCATATTACCATCTACCATATTATTCACCTTTGTTACTCTGTCATAAAGGGACCCGAGGATTCTACACTGTCTCTCCACAGGAGGATCCAGACCACAATTCCCACGCATCCATCAGGACAAGTGTTGTCATTTTCATTTCTTTGGGATAATAAAACTGTGAGCAGTTTTGAACACACCATGAACTCAGACATGGATGTGAGCAGACTGGGGACAGGTTAACAGGTTTTGGCAGCCATCTGGCAACATTACATTACAGGCATTTAGCAGACAATTAAGTGGTTAAGCACCTTGCATTCATAAATACAGACGGATATTTGCTATATCAATTTAGGTTAAGCACCTTGCTCAAGAATGGAACCTGCAACTTTTGCATTACAAGCTCAGTTCCCTGACCATTATACTACACTGCCATCTGCTGGCAACCTTGGCTTATCTTGCCTGGTGCTGATCCGTAATATTGACCACATAAAGAACTTTCAATCAGTCTGAAAATCACCACCATACACACACAGTGCAATAATCCCCAAAAGATTCTGTTCAGTCCTGAGGGTACACAAACCGTGGAACAGCATTCATGATCACATGGAACGAGAGCCATCTGATCATGTGTCCCTTGGCCTTCTGAACGTACAGTATGTAACAACAATAATAATAATAAAAATCATCATTTGATATGGTTCTGTGTGGCTCAGCATGGATTTGGCAACGCTTAGGTTGTGCGTTCAATTCCCACTGGGACCACATATACTGAAAAATGTATGCCTTCATTACTGTAAGTTGGTTTGGAAAAAAGCGTCTGCTAAACAGCATATATACATATATACACTGATCAGCCACAACATTAAAACCACTGTCAGGTGAAGTGAATAACATTGATCGTCTCGTTACAATGGCACCTGTCAAGGGGTGGGATGTATTAGGCAGCAAGTGAACAGTCAGTTCTTGAAGTTGATGTGTTGGAAGCAGGAAAAATGGGCAAGCGTAAGGATCTGAGCAACTTTGACAAGGGCCAAATTGCGATGGCTACGCGACTGGGTCAGAGCACCTCGCAGGTCTTGTGGGGTGTTCCCGGTATGCAGTGGTTAGTACCTACCAAAAGTGGTCCAAGGAAGGACAACCAGTGAGCCGGCAACAGGGTCATGGGCGCCCAAGGCTCATTGATGTGTGTGGGGAGCGAAGGCTAGCCCGTCTGGTCCGATCCCACAGAAGAGCTACTGTAGCACAAATTGCTGAAAAAGTTAATGCTGGTCAGAGTGCCCATGCTGACCCCTGTCCACCGCCGAAAGCACCTACAATGGGCACGTGAGCATCAGAACTGGACCATGGAGCAATGGAAGAAGGTGGGCTGGTCTAATGAATCACGTTTTATTTTACCATCATGTGGATGGCCGGGTGCATGTGCATCGTTTACCTGGGAAGAGACGGCACCAGGATGCACTATGGTAAGAAGGCAAGCCGACAGAGGCAGTGTGATGCTCTGGGCAATGTTCTGCTGGGAAACCTTGGGTCCTGGCATTCATGTGGATGTTACTTTGGCATGTACCACCTACCTAAACATTGTTGCATACCAAGTACACCCCTTCATGGCAACGGTATTCCCTGATGGTATTTCTGTGGTATTTCCTTTTCAGCAGGATAATGCACCCTACCACACTGCAAAAATTGTTCAGGAATGGTTTGAGGAACATGACAAAGAGAGGTGTTGACTTGGCCTCCAAGATCTCAATCCGATCAAGCAGATCTCAAGTCCGATCAAGCATCTGTACAGGACTTAAAGGATCTGTGCTGCCAGACACCCAACAAGTCTTGTGGAGTCCATGGTCAGAGCATCGAGGGGGACCTACACAATATTAGGCAGGTGGTTTTAATGTTGTGGCTGAACTTACAGGACGATTAATTAATTACAGAAAAAAAAGGATCTATATTTTTGCACTGTTTCTCAATGCTAAACATGTTGCAGCTTGGTGCTGATCAGACACCACAGGACACCTTCAGAGGTCTTGTGGCTCAGTCCATGCCTCGAAGAGGGGCTAGAAAAGGTGTCAGAGCTGTTTTGGTGCAGAAAGACAATTTCGAAAAAATCCAGCAGGGGACCTAAAATTGCTGCACTTTGTTAAAAATTGCATTAGGCAGGTGTCTATTCATTGTTTTAATTTGAATTGAAAAATGTGGTCAAATATTGATATGATTTGCGATTAATTTCGATTAATTAATTACAAAGCCTCTAATTAATTAGATTAATTTTTTTAATATCCCACCACTATATATATATATATACACATCATCATCATAATAATAATCATAATCATCATCATCACTTCACCATATTTAATGAGTCTGTTGGTGCTGCAACCAGTTTGTTCATATTGACTAGCTGAAGCCCACACCCAGACACACGATGCACAGAAATTGAACCCACTCAAATGCATGATTTGATCATATCCGAAGAAAGGTACTGAGAGACAATACAATAATGAAGCATTAATGAAGGTGATCTGGTTAAGGGTATCATCATCATCCTGGTGTAATGTATACGAGTGTAGGCCTATACTCTGCCATCCAAGTGCAGTCATTCATAATAAACTTACAAACCACATACTGTCTGGAGACCTCTTGAAATGCTAAGGCTATAGTATTTCCTGGATATGCCTACCCGCACACGGGGGAAGAGGAAATGCTTGCTCCGAGAAAAGATTATCATAATGCTATTTGAGGAACGGCCGGATCGATGCTATCGAGCTGCAGCCGAACGTTCGCGTGAGAGGCCGGCCCGAGACCTGCAGACGCAAAATCGCCTTCGGGACTCTATTTCTAGAACCGTCTCTGAATTCGAGAGCGAACAAAGAGGGTGGGGGGGAAGTGTCGGCAGGGAGAGTTTAAGGCATCACAAACATCCTTTTCCTCAAAACTGTTTCCTCACAAGAGAGAGGAGAGAGAGTGGACAGGAGAAAGACGGAAAGAGGGAGAGAGAGAATACAACACAGTACAGAGGGGCATGACTTTCCACTTCCATGCTATGACCTTTCGGCGTCTTGTATAGCAGGGGCTGTAAGGACTGTCCTTGTATGTGGGACATGTGATACGCTATGGGTCCCCTTTATTAACTCTTCCATTCGGCCCACTGTTGCCTATTTACATATTGAAGCATGTCACAACACTACATTACAGACATTTAGCAGACGCTCTAATCCAGTCACTTACACCCTTTTTTATTTCTTCACATAGAATCCATTCACACAGCTGGATATTTACAACTGCAGAACTGAACCTGCAACCTTCGCATTACAGCCCCAGGTCCCTAACCATTATACTACGCTGCCGCCCTCACTAAAGATCATGCAAGCTGTCAAGGGGCGCCTGGAGAGAAGTCAGATCAAACCCAACCGATAAAGCCTCCAGCCACAAATGCATCAACGCATAATATCTTATGGTTTAAATATGGATGGCATGACTCAGAGCTCTGCGATGTTGAGGCCACAGACAGGATTGACTAAATGAGGGCCAAACCCTCATGTAGGAGAGTGAAACAGCCCTACCATTTCTTTTTTTAAGCAGGAAGAACACAGACCCAATACAAATCGACAAAATATTCCAACTGTCATTGTAACATTGCCTCTCCCCCCAAAATAAAATGAATCTTCAACAACGTCTTAAAAAGAACCTCCCACTCCAGTGCAGTATGTGTGCATAAATGTGACGCCCATTTTAGATTTTAGAGCTGAGCCCAGTCCCCGAGTGAAGCGGAGTGGAAAAACACCAGAGTGTGGGCACCGTGTCTAGCCCTCGTGTAACTCATTACAAGCACACATGGCACTCATGATGAGAGGGGGGTCATGGGTGGGACAGGGGATTGGAGGGGGCATGTTACTCAGTGGCAAAAAAACCCTGTGCCCATCCAGGTGACCTAAACTGTACAAGAGCCCACAATGTCCTCTGTTTTACCTTCGAGTCAACCCGCAACTGGGCATTTAAAATAGCAAGGTACTAAGATAATGAGCAGTGTGCATCCTACTGCATGTCCCTGGCTAACTGAAATAGCAAAAGAAGTTTCATTTCAAATTAATGCATCAGCCAACAATGGGATTATAACCACGAAGCATAAACATACCAAAATTAGGCTATAACAACGAGTTATAAGCACACTGGATAACATTGTGTGCTGCACATTGCAGGCTGTTTCCCGGAGGAGGGAGGGAGGGAGGGGCATTAGTGGGGTCAGAGGTCAGGAAACAGAGTGTAAGTGTGAGGTGGCATTCTAGTTTACAGCACTCAGCATGGCAGCAGTGGAAACAGGGAATCGCTCCCTGCAACTGGACTTCAATCCCATGACTATCCATAGCTACAATCCCCAACGTCGAATTTCTAATTTTAGCAAATGTTACATTCGTTTTGATTTCACAGACAACTTTTAAGACAAATTCCAACCACCGCAGAACACACGGTGCTATGTGAGAGACGTGAAAGACAGTGAAACTTGCTATTATTTGTCACTCAAATTTAATGGGCACCAGAAGACCAAATATCAGGTGGGCGACAGGAAGCTGGCCAGACCAAGAACTGGCAGTCAAAGCAAATCCACACTAATGACGTAACGTTCTTGGGACATGCTGTATACTGTGAGAATACACAACTCGGCTTCGGTGCTTGCGTGCAGAATCACCCGATTATTAATGTCACTCCGCTTCCATCACGTTTAGGGCAAAGAGATTCTTCCAGAAGAAGCCTCGCAAATATAGAAAACTGCACAATTCTGTATTTTGACTTACAGCTTGCATAAACAGAGAGCAAAGTTCCCTTGTAACACTGGTCAGCTCCAAACAGGAAGAAGCAGGTCTGCTTTCGGGTGAATTTTACATTTAGAAAATTTACATTTTAGGCATTTAGCAGACACTCTTATCCAGAGCGACTTGCACACGGTTTAAATTTCTTTACATACAATCCATTTATACAGCTGGATATTTTACTGAAGCAGTTCAGGTTAAGAACCTTGCTCAAGTGTACAACAGCAATGCCCCACCTGGGAATTGAACCTGCAACCTCTGAGTTACAAGCCCAGCTCCCTAACCATTACTCTACACTGCCACTGGTTATCTCGAATGACCCTTCTGTTCTGTGCTTACATTGCATTACAGGCACTCTGCACACGCTCTTATCCAGAGCGACTTACACAGTCCACATTTCTTTTCTACAGCTGGATATTTGCTGAAGCAATTCAGGTTAAGTGCCTCACTCAAGGGTACAACTGCAGTGCCCCACCTGGGAATCCAACCCACAACCTGCCTTTCTGCTTGGACTCCACTGTTAAAACCAGTAAACTGACCAAATTACATGGGCCTTTTAGTTCCTTTTGGTGGTCCTTTCAACAGTAAATTTCAAATGTAGTGGTTCTGTGTGGCTCAGTAGGTAGAGCGTGGTGTTAGCAACGCTTAGGTTGTGGGTTCAATTCCCACTGGGACCACATATACTAAAAAATGTATGCATTCATAACTGTAAGTCGCTTTGGATAAGCTATATCCAAATATCCATATTTGGAAATGGCATATATCTATATCTAAATGATCAGATCAATCCAGGAAGTGTAAAATGGGGAGGGGCCATTTTAACCAGCACCTCTAAAAGACCGTGGCTGTGCCTGTGCATGGAAGTGCCCAGACATTCCTGAGTGGTTAACATTTCACTTGAAACCTTTGTTTTTGCATCAGGAGTTTGATGAGTTAGCTGGGATCAGAAGGGGGGAAACACAAAAACAGCCTCAGGCCATAAAATTAGAGAAGCGCAATGCCACTTCCTCAGTGCGTAAATTTCAGGCACACACAAAGGGGTGGTGACATGCATGCGTACATGCTTAAAACAGTGAACTATGAATCACACAATGTCATCCTCTCTATGTGTCGAGAGATGATGTTCGTAAGCTTGGAAAGGATGAGTCAGGCTTGATGCTGTTTAAGTCCAGTCCTGGGGGGCTGGAGCTTAGCACATGTTCCAACTACCAAGGAAGCGAAGTTGGCTCAAGAATCATCGATGGAACAAAGGTCTGCAGGCACCGGGGCCCTCCAGGGACAGGGTGGAGTAACCTTACAGGCACTGCTGCCCTCCAGGGACAGGGTGGAGTAACCTTACAGGCACTGCAGACCTCCAGGAACAGGTTCGAGTAGCCTTGCAGGCATGCAGACCTCCAGGGACAGATTGGAGTACCCTTACAGGCACTGCTGCCCTCCAGGGCCAGATTGGAGTAGCCCTTCAGACACTGTGGCCCTCCATGGTCAGTCCAGTAGCCCCATAGGCACTGCAGCCCTCCTTGGACAGGTTAAAGTAGGCACACATGCACTGCAGCCCCCCAGAGGCAGGGTCAGGTAACCCTGAAGTTGTGCCATGTGATGCTATTCAGTAGTAATGAAAATAAGAATGAAACAGGGGGAAAGCTTTTTCTTAATTGATCACTTCTGGGGATTATATCTAGGGACTGACACACTTATATCACAGCGACAGTAATGATCATTATCAAGTCACTGACACCCATTCCATTTTTTAAGTTTTTTTTTTTTACTTAAACTTTTAATAAACAAAAAAAAAAAAACCCTCAAGACTTTGTGTGAGAAAATAAAACAAATTGACAGGATAAACAGATTTTGTGAGGGTCATTCCATAACAAATCATCTGATGACCTCACCCCTTTTAAAATGTTCCATAAATGTTTGCCCATGGGAGAAATGGTTACACTGATTTCTGGACTTGAATGGTCAACTAATCAATCATTTAGCCATTTTTAGCCCCCCAGCACACAATGACAATGAATAGAACAAAAATTCTTATTCACACAATATCAGGGATTCATTGACCCTGACACCCTGTATTGAAGTGTGTACTGTGCCTCAGCTGATAGCAGGCCCAACACAAGACTTCAGAAGATGTAAACAAGGGCCTAAGCTATAACATGGGAAAACATTTTGAGAATGAGTTTTGAGATAAATTAGGTCAAAGGTCAAAAAATGACCTCATTTTGATAAGAAATTATAGTTTTACAAACCCATTTGTAAGCTTTTAAACAAGACCATAATCGCCCTTTCAACGTTGATCAGTGATGAAGATATGGATGTCTTACGATAGGGCGGGGGGGAGGAGGGGGGCAAAATATGTAAACTTTGAGCACCACTGTCTCATGAATGGATGGCCATTCGGGCCCAGAAACTCACAGTCTAAATATTTCTCCCATGGGTGAACACTTATGGAAAATGTTTATCAAATCGAAAAGAGGTGAGGTCAACAAGCGATTGATTTGACATGGAGCCATCATATCATGACACCGCGATCATATACTGACCTTACAATTAACATTCCCTGCAAAACATGCAGCTGCATCCAGGGTACCATAGACACTGTCAATAATTGTAGTTTTACTTATTCATTTATTTTAAGCCAAATTAATCAGCACGTTATCAATTGTTTTAAATAAATAAATAATGTCAGATTGCATGGTTTAGCTGCAAACGAGAATAATAAGTAATCCACAGTTGATCTTATCATAAATGATAGACTGCTCTCAACTGATACTGGTACTACACCTATAGCCCTTCCAATGCTTTGATCCTCAGTCTCATATTCAGCCTACAGTTTATTGGTTGAAAGTACAATTGCTGTACAGGTAATTGCTCTACAATACGCATAAAAATAGCTAAGGGAGGATAACTATTTTCTAAAGCACACAGTTCACGAAACAGGTTAATGTTAACTTGCACGTACACTTAAATAGGGTGATACACCCTATCCGTCTAACACATCACTTCTCAGATGACCGTAGAAACAGTATTTATGAAGATAGTATTTTACGATATACACGGAAGATCTATCAGATTTTGCCATCACTCTAGGCAAGCAAGACCATCTCATGTGGAGGGGGACAAAAAATCATGACATACCGTAAGCAACACGTGAAGTTCAAATATTTGTACAAGAGGTGAGCTTCGAGGGTTCAAAGCCCTTTCTGGTTAGCCTTAGAACCAATTTTTTTTTCTTTTTTAAACCTGCAACATGTTTAGGCCTATGTCGATATGCCACTGAAATCCTGGCACTAACCCACAACCTAACCTACAAGGAGCACCTGGCAATGTTTAACGCATTCCTCCAGACTAAGGTCATAAAAATTAAAAAATAATTAAAAAAACGTCTTTACTGTACATGTTCTCCTGCGTTTTCCGTGATGTCTGCGCGTTGCGCCACACTGCTGATGTCTGAGGGGGTGAAGGGGCCCCTGACCTCCCTGTTTAAACTGCGATGCGGCTAATCACACGGTCTCTATGGGGCCCCGGTGCGGGGCGAGGACACCTATCAGACAGGTAGGCGGGGGCATATATGTCTGCCGTTATACCCGTTTCCTGTGCCAGTAAAACAATGGTGGCTGGACTTTTAGCTGCCTGAACAGCATTTCAGGAAAAATTATTTCACTTTTGTTTGATACCACACACGCTCCTGATATTTGCATGAGGAACATTTCGCAGTTTTGTGCCTAACGTCCCTCACACAAATATCAGGAGCGTGTGTGGTATCAAAAAAAAGTGCAATGACGTTCTGCTGAGATGCTATTCAGACAGCCAAAAGGCCCAAGCAGATATTTTGCTTTCAAGCAAAACAGCAGCCTCCAAAATTGCTCTTAATGGGAATGGAATGATTTGGGGGCACGCCCCGAGTTTAAACTTAACAAACTGCATCATAATATCAAAACGTTTTGGAGATCCGGAGCACACTCGTGACAGGGTACGAGAGGGCAATATGAATTTGTGGGGAACCTTCCTATGCCAGCAGGACATCCTGTCTCAGAAGTAATTTGTTATTGCAGCATCTGTCAGACATCCGAGAGGTAGCCCAAGACTTGAGTCAGGCACATTTACATTTTAGGCATTTAGCAGACGCTCTTACCCAGAGTGACTTACAACCATTTATACAGCTGGATATTTTACTGAAGCAATTCAGGTTAAGTACCTTGCTTAAGGGTACAATGGCAGTGCCCCACCTGGGAATTGAACCTGCATCCTCTGAGTTCCCAGCCCAGTTGCCTAACCAGGCACACCGACACAAAGCGGTCTTCTTTGTGCCACTTCTTCAGCTAAAGGAGCACAGCCACTGACATTTCTCCCGGCTATATTTTACATTTACATTTTTTTTTTTTTTTTTTTTATTGTAGATTTTTCCCCCGTTTTTCTCCCAATTTAGTAGCCAATTATACCCTCTATTTTATTGTCAATTCCCCACCCTCACGAGTCCGCCGCCCGTCCTCCGGGAACGAGATTCGTATTCCTGGACCTATTTCCCCGCCTTCTTTCGAGACGGAGATCTTCCACGGACTCCATTAACCTTCTCCTCGGCGGACTCGTGCCGGCTCTCCCCCTCCCCCCCGGAGGCGGACAGCCAAATGCCGCCTCCGATCGGGCTGACGACCAGGGCCGGTCTGGTAGAAACGCGGGTTTCGATCCGCGTCTCTGACGGGCAGCGCACACCGCTCCAAAGCGCGGTGCACTAGACCGCTGGGCCATCCGCCAGCCCACATTTTTACATTTTAAGCATTTAGCAGACGCTCTTATCCAGAGCGACTTACAAGATGTGCATAAATACATGGTAGGAACAATCATAGTTCTCGCAAGAGATCAGTGCAGTAATACAGCGATAGACATCATTGCAGGCAGCTGCGTACCATACCTGTAACACTGGGAAGGAAAAGGTTAGTAATTGTTTTTTATTTTTTAAATGCAGTAAGCAGGGGTATATAGTGTTGAGCAAGTAGGCAGTGGTGATGACAATTAGCTAGATGTACAGAATTCAGTGGTAGTGGAGTCTGAAAAGGTGGGTTTTGAGTCTCTTGAGATCTGAGAGTTTGACCTGTTTTATAGCGTAGGCGTGGCTTTGGTTACACTGGGACGCGGTAACAGAACAGCCGAGTCAGGTACGGTTCTCAGAAAACGCAGCAGGCGTGAGAGGTGGAGATGAGAACCAATGCGTGAGGGCAAACCGCCCCCCATGACGGTCTTGCGTCATTGTCCACTATCATAGCTCTGTGAGTCCACAGGTTACCTTCATTTTCAAACATTCCAGAGCTCCTCTGCATTCTGTTTGCTGCATAGGCCAGCATGGGTACAGCAGGCAGGAAGACGCTTATCATTTTATTTGGCGACGGTATGGGTTGACCGAGTGGAATGGAAAAACACTGCGTTTTGAACAAGCAACTGTCGTAACCCCCTGAACCATCTCAGCCGCCCCGGGTTCGGTCTCTGGAGACGGGGGGGTAGGGCGAGGGACTGAGTGGGAGTGGCTGAGCCTCTGAAAAAACCTGATCAACTTCTGAACCCAAGGGAAGTTGCTCCCTTCTGTCCCATCTCCCTTTTTTTCCCCCTCTGTCCCATCTCTGACGCCCCTCACTGCTCTGTACATCTAATCTACATGTCAAGTGCGCGGCCGGGATGAAAAACAACAGCCATGTCATAACAGAACATTTCCATGCGACTGAGTCAGTCGATTTACATCAAAATAATATGGATGAATCATCGTAAAAACCTACTACCGGTATTAAAATTCCCTCTGCACTTACAGACAGCCATAAATAAATGTACTGTTAAGTTTAATCAGCTAGTAGACTTATTGAGTTAGAGCACTCTGAATTGTATAGCACTTGTGTGCTTATCCTTGATTTTAGGATACGGCTTTGAAGTTCTGTTCTATGCTCGTTGCTCGTAAAACAGTAACAAAGGAGGGGGTCGCATCCTCACAGACAAAATTTAAATGGACCTTGCACCATGAAAGTTTCGCATCAATTTGACACAGAATAACTTCTAAACACCCTGTAGGACACTTCCAGTCTTATTTAGCAGTGAATGAAAGTCCCGCTGGGGGAAACAAGCTGCCTGCAGGGTATTTTTCTGTTTTAAATGAGCTGTGCACTTCTTTATGTTCAGCTTGAAAAACAACAACTGCATTTAGAATTTTAAAATACAAGTGCCTGTAATCCAATGCTTATATCACCAGGCCTATCACTTACTGTGGCAGTACTTTATACATTTTACTTCATAAAATTGTACAACAATGGAACAGAATTGTGGTCTGCTGCCATTGTTGCACCTGTAGACTGTCCTTGCTATCCCATGCAGAAATTCAAGTCCGGGTTAGAGCTGTAATAATACTACCAGTGTAATACGACCAGCACTTTCATGTCTCAGTTTTCCCACACAACTTGGCACACCGCCACTGTTACCGCCTCAAAGGGGTTAAAGTTCAAACTAAGTGAACAACATTCTAAAAGTGACAATCTCCTTAACAGCTTTAAAATGCATTAAACATGTATTGATACTAAAGACAGAAGTTTTTACCAAGTTTCACATCCTATATATTTTTTAAAATCCTGATAGAATTGTCACTAAAAATAGAAACAAGTGTGAAACACTACCTTGAAGGCATTCCACTCAGACAAGAGGCCGGCTTTTCCGGAGAGGAGAGGATTGTGGTGTCAAAAAAAAATCAATGCTGTGAAACACAAGTAAACCAATCTGGAGGGAGGGGTGGCCATCTTGGAAAATGCTGTGTAAAGTTACAGATGATGTACAAAATGTGGAAATGCCATTTCCATCTTTAGAGGTCACGAGCCTGTCCATGACATGTACATATGTGGGAGACTTTACTCGTGTGTGTCTGCAGACATGAGAACTAAAGAGAAGGCCCTGAGGAGGGACGGCCTTCATATCGCTCTCATCGCGAACCTCCCCTCAGCCCTGAACAGTAGCACAAACCCAATACACAGGTTTTACATAGGCATCTGCCAAAATAAAGGAAACACCAACATAAAGTGTCCTAATAGGGTGTTGGGCCACCATGAGCCGCCAGATCAGATTCAATGAGCCTTGGCATAGATTCTGCAAGTGTCTGAAACACTACTACCGACCGGTATGCAACATGAGAAATTCCATCATTTGGTGTTTTGTTGATGGAGGTGGAAAATGCTGCCTCAGGCGCTGCTCCAGAATCTCCCACTAGTGTTTAAATGGGTTGAGATCTGGCGACTGAGACAGGCTATGGCACATCGCTTTCATGCTCATCAAACCATTCAGTGACCACTCGTGCCTTGTGGATGGGGGCATTGTCATCCTGGAAGAGACCACTCCCCATCAGGATAGAAATTCTTCACCATAGGATGAAGGTGATCGCTCAGAATGGCTTTGTATTTATTGGTGTTTACCCTGCCCTCTAAGGGGTTGACTGGACTTGCACCCCATGCCATAACGGAGCCACCAGAACCCTTCATTTACTCAACTGTTTCCTTTATTATGGCAGTTATGTGTAAACTATGGCAGTTATATTTCAATATAGATTTACCACTACAACATACTACAAATGATATCCATTATGACCACTTTCATAATCACTTTTATAGATACGGTATAATGTAGAATATACTACATTATAGCACATCATATTACAATACAATTTATTCTGTGATTTTTACATATAATGAAACACTTGACAACAAGTGCCAAATTCTTTCTTATAAAACAGATAGTTCCGGTCCTGGATGCTGATTGGTCAACCAGCCTTCAAAGCAGTCGTCAACTTTCAGCGCCATCCTCACACCCTCCCCAAGAAAATAAAACAATACGCAATCTAACAATATTGTAAATGTTGTACGCAAGTATGGATGTGTTGAATGTATTGTATTGTATGTATGTATATATATGAGAATCAGAATGCAGTGCATATATTAAAGCGATATGGCACGAGATTGCGTATTATCTATCACAAAGATTTGGGGAAACCAAACTCACGCGACCAACAGGAGCACTTTCCCTGAAGTCTTTATTGCACCAATGAGCACGTTAAACAAGCCTGAGGTTCCAGGCCAGGGAAATACATAGGTTCACCATCTGCTTATACAGGCCATCCAGGTGCTTGAAGGGAGATGGCTTCTGCTTCCCATATTGCAAACCCTGGAGTTTATCAACGCTGAATCGGAAACAGCTTGCTGTGGCCCTCGTTCCGCAATGTGCTTTTGTTTTGGAGGAATTAGACACAGATGTCTGGTTCCTCTCACAGTACAATACAATTTTGTATACTCCAAAAACGCAAAGCCGCTTCCCTCGCCCCCCCCCAAACACCCCATAAAACTGCATTACAGTACAGAGGTGAGAGCTAGCATTTCTACTCAACCAGCCAGCTGGGACCAGGCAATCACACAGATGAATACAATCTCCCTCTCTCTCTCTCTCTCACACACACACACACACACACACACACACACACACACACACACACACACACACACACACACAGGCACACAGACACACAGGCACACAGGCACACAGACACACAGACACACACCTGACAAGGAGGCCTCTGTCAGGGAGCTTACATAACTGTCCACTAAATAGATGGCCCCCTTTCATGATGTATGCAAAGGTCCGCAATGAGGGGTCAGCACTAACCAAGCGCTATGCAGGAAATGGGGGGGTCGCGGTTCATCAAATGGCTGGGAAAAAAACGTTAAAAAAACAAGACAAAAACAAACACAAACGGGAGTAAATACGGGCTCCATTTCCCACAGAAGGGTGTCCCGTGTGCACTCGTGCTGAGCGCGGTGTTATTTTCTGCTTCGTGGGCACTTGACAGATAGCATGTGACTTTTGAGAGTAAACGGCTACAGCTCTTCATGACAAAACAGCAAAACAAAGTTACAGAGGAATAGGAAGGAAGCATGCATGCATGAATACACACTTCTAGCGGAGGAATCATCAGAAACAGGCTCTTATGCATATTGTACATTGCAATGACTCTCGACAACGTGCAAAGACAGCTGAGGGGAAAAAAATAAATAATAATAATGTTAAGAAAGAAAATAAGGGACGAAGAGACAAAAAGAGAGAACGTAACGAAGCAAGAGAAAGGAAATGAAGTATCGGAAAAGATAAGGGAAGCCAGGCTTACAAAGACTGCACAACAGACAATTCACAACAACGTGGGAGCAAAACACCAGCTCCTCGCAACCTCCAAGAGCATACATTTCACACCACGGTGGCTAAGGGTCCACGTGGTCATGCTGCATTTAAAAGCCAATCATCTGCTCTTTGTCAAACATACTACAAAAAAAAAAAGAAAAAAAAAAAAAAAGGACTGGTTTATCAGCAACTTCTCAGAGGCAGGGCTGAGGCGAGCGACGCAGCAGTTCCAGAGGAGTTGCCTGGCTTGTTTGAGCCTGTTAGCGGGAATGACGGAAGGGGGTGCGGGCGGTTCCGGGGGGCGGGCGGCCTCACCTGAGAAGCGTCCAGGGGAGAGGTCCAGCTCTTCCTCGTCCTCCTCCCTCAGTGTGTTCTCGGCGTAACCCTGGGTCGGCTTCCTGCCGTCCTCGACGGGGACCACCGTGAAGTTCGTGGGCATTTTTCACACCATGTGCTTTCCCTGTGTGTATGTGTGTGTGTGTGGGGGTAAGTGTGTCTGTTTATGAAGGTCTCTTTTTCTTTCTTTTCTTTCCCCTCTCTCTCTCTCTGTCGTACTCCGCCTTCCTCGTCCCGCTCTCGCCGAACTGGCTCTGCCACAGTTCGAAGTTCTCCGTTCCACCTCTATCGCTTAGATACCGGCCCCATGTGATCACTCTAACTCCAAATAAGGAGTGTTGCACAACTCCTCCCCCCCCCACCCCCTGGGCAAGACCTTCCCTGCTCCACGCATATGGCACGAGCAGAGGCAGAGGCAGCCTGCTCTGAAACCAGTCTTCCTGAGAGAGCAGTCCTTTCACTGGGGGGGAGGAAGGGCCCTTTGTGAGACACTTCCAGTAGGGGTGCCCCCCCCACACACACTCACACACTCTTCACCAGGGAGGGTGCTACTGCCCAGGTAAAACAGGCAGCACTTCCTGGTTCCTGTTGACATCCTCTCTCACAGCGCCTGGGGACCGTGGGGGAAAGTGTCGAACATGAAACTCCATGGTTTTTTTGGGAGGGTGGGGGGCAGCCAAGCTGTAATCAATGCGAGCAGCAGCAGACTGTGTCGTTTCCCCCAGACCACCCCAACCCCCACCCCTGCCCCAGGGAGAGGAAACAGCAGGAACAACTGAATAATTCAAGCCCCTCAAACAAGATCTTTACGACGTATTGGTCACGAGGTACAACACAGTGCGTTTTCAAGTATTCGAGCACTCCAGTGCAAGTGCTTTCTGTTACCTATAACACAAGCAGCTGATAAGGAACCGACACGGTTTATCAGTAATCAGATTAATGAGTGGACTAATAATGAAAATAATTAACACAATGGTGAATAGAACCAAACGAACCATGTCGTGAAAGTTCTGTCCTGGATTATATGACTAAACAGTAAACACATACGTGAAGGCTTTGTATCGCAAACACTTACCCACGAATGTTTCATTTTTGTTCATCCTTCATCATTTGTGGTGGATGGTGAAGGAAAAATTATGTATTTTAAGAAATTCTGTAATGTATATTATGCTCACAGCAAAAAATATTGAATTAATCAACTTCTGGCTGTCATACCATCGTGAATTAGTTTGCTGCCCTGCCGTTGCAAATCATAAATGGATGAAAGTAAGAGGAAAAATCTAGAAATATATCAGTTTTGTCATGATTATAAAAACCTGGCAGGCATGCCATAAGTTTCACATAGACGTATGGCATGTAAACAATCTCAGTCATGACTGGAGACCTGATTAGTGGGGGTGCAGAGATTAAAATATGAAAATTATTTCAGGAGAGGCATGCACACGAGCTGCTCTAAACTTGTCGTCGCTCATATTTTTTTCTTTAAACATTAGGACTCATAGTGAATGAAAGCAATGAACTGTCCAACTGGACACGTTTGTTTCACAGAGCAAGGGAGGGAGGGTATTCTCAAGTAGTACAAATATGTATTTGTAAGCATGTGACCTTTTAGGTTTGTATTTAGTTAATACGCAGTTGTTTGTCCTTCTTTTGTCCTATCCTTAGTCATTTCCTTTCTATATAAATATTTGAACGGGAAAAAACACAGTCGTTGTGATAGTTTTAAGTATTTTTCAAGGTCTTCTTTTCTGTTCTCTAAATGGCTATAAAGAAATTAGAAATCATAAACATATGAGATCATAACAATATGGTGACAATTGGACTGAATTTAAATAGCTGTAATTTCTGAACCGTTTAAACCTAGAGACACTAAACAAAGGTCCATATATCACCCTTCTCACAGAGAACAGATTTGCCTCTTGGGCCCAAAAGGTCCACCATATTTGATTTTCCATCATTACATTTTTGGGAAAAACACACACAAAAAATCCTCTTTTTAAGAGCAGTCTTAAGTAAATCTAATTATCCTAGTCTCTATCTAAATTGTGAAGAAAAGGGGTCCATGTTGAATTCTGACTCAAATTCCAGCATTTACTGGTATGAGCAAAATCGTTGCCTTTAAAAAAAAATATTTAACCTATCACCTTGAACCTCGGCGCACCCATGGACAACCACGTTTTTTATATATTTTTTATTTTAATAATTTTATTTCCAATTTGGTAGCCAATTACCCGCTGTGCTTAGTTCAATCCCCCTTCTCTCACAGTTTCAGTCCTGTGCCAGTGACAAGGGCAAAGCGCTGCCTCCTGTGACCGGCAGTGACTGTAATTCCGGTACCCCAGAACCACTCCTGTGCGCAGCAAACTGTGTGTGTTGGCTTCTCTCCCCCCTTCCTGGGGCGTACAGCAAATTGCCACCCCGAAAGCAGTCCCGACCAGAGCCGATTCTGGCGCGACCGGGAATCGAACCCATGGCCAGGGTCGGATGTTGAAACGACTAGACCGCGTAGCTATACTTACTGATAAACCTGGCAAGGATTAATGCATTGTTCAAAGACTAGTTAGCTAGGTAGCTAACACTTGCCATTTCAACAGAGGCTGAAAGTTAAATAGAATTAAAACTTTTTCATACAAATGCAAAAGCCCAAGCATACTAAACTGAAATTTGTCCGACAAAGGGGGCGGAGCACGTTGGGATAAAAAAGAAAAGACATTTGGAGATCTGATTGTAAGGATGGCAAATTAAATGCAAATACTGCAGTCCTTTTATCACGAGAACACCGAATCCATGTTTGTAACACGAGTAATTACTGTATATACTGTATATTGTATATGCCATTTAGCAGATGCTTTTATCCAAAGCGACTTACAGTAATGAATGCATACATTTTTCAGTATATGTGGTCCCAGTGGGAATTGAACTCACAACCTAAGCATTGCCAACGCTGTGCTCTACCTACTGAGCCACACAGAACCAGTAATACAAATTTGTTAAAAAGTTTTTAAAAAAACATAAGGAATCCTGTAGTGCTGACCCCATTTAGCCGACTGGTCGATTGTTTGGTCGGTGGGCTGTTGGTCGACCAAGATTTATTTTGGTCGAGCAGCGGAAAAAATTAAAAATAATTCTCCACGCAGCATGAGACATCTAGATTCGCGCCAGTTTGGCGTGCTTGTCAGTAGGATAATCCATTCTGGATGCTGCGGGTATGGCAGTGACAGTCCTTCACTCTTAACATAGCTAGGCCTATATATGTTCTCTTTAAATTATATTAAGGTAATAGTAATGTTGTGAATAATTCTGCAAAACTAATAAAAGTAACATTTTATAATAAATATGTTTTGCTAATTGTATGGTTTATATATTTATAACTAACATGCGTAACACCCCCTTTCATGTAGCCTATATTGTATCCTTCTTGTTTTAGGCACGCGAATGTGCATTTTAATTGTAGCCTAAGATTTGCCTACAGTTAAGATTAGTGATATAGGCATACTTTAATTACTAATTTCGATATAACCTAAGAACATAATGTCAAAGAAAAAATCTGGAGTATGGCAGCATTTCATTTTAATTGCAGACGATCCAAAAAAAGTGGAATGTAAACTTTCCCAACGCGTTTTCCAAGGCAGGGTTTATCGTTAATAAAACGAGGAGCAGCCTTTTGCCAAAAAATGTGGACAAGCTAGTGTTCCTGTGCCATAACATGAAACAACTGGCACAGGAACATCGGATGTAAAGTTAAGTTCGGTAGGCTATAGCCACTTTATGTTCAGCTTTAGGCTACAATTTAAGACATTAGGCTATGTGTGATAATTCGTTTGTTAGCCTATTTTTTTGGAAAAGAGATTTTAAATCCCAATGAGACCAACCTGGTTAATTAAATAAAACATAGCCTACGCATTAGAATATGTTATGGCTGTGGTCAAATAAAAGCATCAGCCTATTATGTGGCCATACCGCAACTTCATAAGCGCAACGGCAGAATCTGCAAGGGCAGCATGAAGAGGGGTTTTTTTCCTTTCAAGTAATCTTGAACTACGGCCCAACTGGGGCCACATATACTGAAAAAAATATGTATGCATTCACTACTGTAAGTCACTTTGGATAAAAGCGTCTGCTAAATGGCATAGATTATATCATATATTATTATTAGCCTATTGTTAGTCATTTGTGTCATTCACTTAAGAAAGTTATAAAACATGAGACAAGTGCAGTGTGCATATAGTTGTATTTATTAAAACAAATAGGGTGTGTCATATATAAAATAAAATAAAAGGTTTTGACCAATCGGAAAAAACGGACGACTGTTGGTCGACCAAGATTTGTTTTAGTCGGGGACAGCCATAGAATCCTGGAAGTTACCAGCATCGGGTAATAGAGTATAAATGCCATAAATACTTTAAAGGGTGAGGCCTGTCTTTCAATAGAACACGCACTGCGTTACAAGTCCAGATCAAAATTCACTCAGAAACAATACCGCCTTTCTATTGCTGCACAAAGCCCTATGAGCCATACTCGAAGTTTGTCAAATGGCCGCACGCAACACTTCAGCTCTACAGACAGTTTGGAAGAAAGCAGCAAAAAAGCTGCCGATTAGGTTTAATGAGAAGGCACCTCTCCTCGGCTGAAGTAGGTCTCTTTTGACTGTGGCTTCCTGTTGTAGCAAGCACAGCTGTGTTGTTAGAGAGTGGCGGTTTAAAGGGGGACCCTAATTTGCCACTAAGATATCATCCCCAGCTGTACACTTAACTGAAGTTGCAACAACAAAAAGAAGTTGCTGACCAAGATGGGAGAGCAGATGGTGAGTCGTTCATCCCCAGCCAGCCCTGTATATAGGCCCTACACACAATGCAACACACATCTATAATGTTCTGTTCGTTTTTACAGCCTCCAGCAGAAAAAGAGTAAATAATTGTAATAATTTGCTGTGTGTTGTTGATAGTGAACTAGCTTTGATACTGAACTGTCCTTCCCTAATAATAATGTCTTCTTGAAAGGGTTTTTTTGACATTCCATGTTAGAGCCAACTATGATTTGCTTCTTGCTTCATTTGACCTCCAGGAGTGCATGCCAGCACGGAATTGAAGCTCATTTCCTGGAATCTCTCAGATTTAAAAGTTGATTTACTTGAAAAAAAAAGATCTGCTATGATTGCCATTTCCCAGTGGTCAAAACAAATGTTTGTAGAATTTCAGTGCCCGTATCATGAGGTATTAAAGGGATTTAAAGTGACAGAGTGGGTGGTTTACTGATATTTGTAGTTTATAGTATACACAGTCCTTCATAGGATGAGCCAAAAGTAGATGGATGCAGTGAATGCATAGCAAAGGTTCAAAAGTCCATGACTACTATCGCCAGGAATTGCACACAGCCCTAGGGGCTGCTTTTCAGTCTGCAGAGTAGGCAAATTCCCTGTCGCTTTGTGAAATAGCACCCCCTCTGGCCAATCAGGCACCTGCAGTCTGCCTGCCTGCTTCAGCAGCACAAAAAGTATAGTTCTCCAGCTGTTCAACTCAGCAGGCGGACGGCAGGGTGAAAAGATGTGGTGACTGGCAGCGTGCATTTCCGAGGAAGCTGCACAGCCCCAAAAATGCCAGAGGACAGACCGTTCCGAATTAGGGAATAAAAGACACATAGGGGATAAAGGTTACATACAAACAGTGAAGTAGGAAGTGAATGTACAGTAAATATCTCAGTCTTGCAAATGCACGAAACAGGAACATCACAGTACAATGTCAATTTGTTAGAGTTGCGAGACAGAATGCTGCCTGACCGAATACCTGAAACGAAAGCTAAAATGCTGAAAATACTCAAATGTGGCCATGAGCCAAATGCACATGTATTGACTGTGGATTGATTCGTCCACAATGCCAGGTATTCCATTTGGACATCAGAGGCCCATTTACCCCAGCCGTAATTGGCAAAAAGGTACCAAACCGTAAACAACGCTAACACAGAGTGCTGTAGAGAGCTTTTCCGGAATGATCTACACACTTTGTGGACGTACTCGTTCCAAATAACAACATTATTATAGCAATTGTGTGCTCCTATGAATAGTTCCCCACATCTCCAAATATATTAATTCAACAGAAATATGCAGTTTCTTAAATGTAGCTTATTCCCACCAAAATAATACTGTTGATGCTCTTTATGGGTTTTGTATTTTTAAAAATGGCCACCCTTCAATTCTACTGGATGGGTCCCCTGGTCATTCATCAATCGTGGGTCTAATTGGGCACATGATGGTTTAAAATGTTAATTCTCTCAGGTATCACAAGACATTGTATCACAAGCAATTGTCTCATATTTTAAACACGCGTATACCTGAAATGTTTGTTAGCACTGTCCACATCACGACAGGAACTTAAAGTCATCACGTGCCCAGTTAGACCAACATCTGATGAAGTTGTGGCCCAGTGTGCTCATTCAATAGAATTGAAGGATGGCTATTCGAGTTGGGTAAAATCTGCGATGAGCCTAAAAATCTTCCTTGGCACTTGCTCTCAAATTTGGTACTTGGTACAAATTTGGTATAAAATGCACAATTCCAGTAAAAAACGGCCCCTTATCTGCTGCACTAAGAATTATAGTAGTACCCATTGTCCACAGCAGTGCTCTACTGCTGGAGGTGTGAAGAAGTGAGACGTGAACAGGAGGCTCAGAGAGCAAAGAGCCCAGGCTAAGGCTTGACAGCTGCCAACCCCCACACCACTGGAGGGTACGAGAAATCTGCCATGATCTGCCTCAAAGCGCTTCCGAGCGACAGCAGGAACTTTCGATCTTTTATTATTAGGTATAAATACAGCAATACAGAAAGCATTACAGCTTGTCCTCGAGTTACCCCAGGATGAAGCAATGACAGCGCAACTCTTAAAAATGCTTGGAATATTCGCAGGAACTAGGCAGCATCTCGGGAGAGCTGCCCAGGTGGAACTAGAAGAAACTTGGGGACAAATGCAGCTGAAGTCCTTTGGTCACGTGGTCCAGCGCTGTCCAATAATGGCCCCAGAAATATCCCCTGCACCCGCCTGGTGAATGTACTCCTGGATCTCGGTCTTTCTTTATTGAGGAACAGTCAATCAGCCATGCAGTGCTGTTGAGCTCTTAACTCTTGACCCCAACATTCTCTTGCATTACATTACAGGCGTTTAGCAGATGCTCTTATCCAGAGCAACGCACAGTTTACATTTCACACCTGTTACGGGAAGAGAGAGCGACGAAGGGGGGCGTTTTGGGAACACGTACTTCTGTTTCATATACAGGTTCATTACATTTACAATTTACATTTTAGGCATTTAGCAGACGCTCTTATGCAGAGCGACTAACACAGTTTACATTTCTTTTACATACAATCCATTTATACAGCTGGATATTTTACTGAAGCAATACCTTGCTCAAGGGTACAACGGCAGTGTCCCCACCTGGGAATCGAACCTGCAACCCTGAGTTACAAGCCCAGTTCCCTAACCATTATGCTAACACTGCCGGTTCATCAATGCAGCTGGATAGGCTATTCACTGAAGCAATTCAGGCGAGGTGCCACCGAGGCTCAAGGGTAGCAGGACCCACCTGTGGCTTAAACCTTTTACCTGTACAGTCACAAGTATAGGTCCCTAAACATTGTTACACTCTGCCCCTATTCTTACAAAACATCTACTCAGGGGAATTCAGAATCATTATTTATGAGAAAATGCCACAGAAATGCTAAAACAGTGAAAGTGCTGACACCATAGGGTCATGACGGGGGAATTGCAGAGATATTCACCAGCACAGTGGCACCTTCGATTTGTGATGCCAGATTTGAGTAACCCTGAAGTAGTATATGTTTCAATACGGAGAGAGCGAGGAGGGTCAGTTACATGCAAGGCAGAGTTACTGCAGCTCATCTGTGCCCGGACGCTTTCACTGTGTAATCCCAGGCTGTGCGCGGAAACAGGGCGTTATCTTACACAGGGCAGGGTTTAATGGCCGCTCCGCACAGAATTATCTACGCAACACAGCCCCCAGGTAGCTCATCCTGCTAAAGCGTCGGTTCAGTGCGGCGACGTGGCACTGACAGCATCACTACACTGTGCAGGCAGCCCCGCAGGACGGTGTGTGATTGGCTGTAGAATGGAATTGGAATGACTCCCCTGAGAAACAAGGGGAAGACTACACCACCATGATAAGACAGACACACACAATCATATTCTATTATAAATATGGGATAATATTTCATTCATGGTCTGCCTGCTACCGTGAGCCTGTGCATTATGCTGTACTGATCCGCCAAGGTGCCTAGGTCTATACCCTCACCAAACACATACAGGCAACTGTCAACATAAAGGAAACACTTGAGTGAATGAGGGATACAACGTATACTGAAAGCAGGTGCTTCCACACAGGTGTGGTTCCTGAGTCATATTAAGCAATTAAGCAAATTATCCCGTTATGCTTAGGATCATGTATTAAAAAAGCTACCATGGCTAGAAGAAGAGATCTCAGTGACTTTGAAAGTAGGTTGATTGTCGGGGCACATTTGGCAGGAGCTTCAGTGATGAAGACTTCACCAACCAGGGGCAAGTGCGAAATGTTGAAATCACATAGTACTCGGCCGTGATGTGATTGGCTCGAGATGCAAGGCAAAACAGACGAGCAACTCTGAATCAGTTGGCTGCAAATATCAATCTAGGGCGTGAGCAGGCAGTTTGATCTGTTTGTCAAGAACTTCACAGAGAGGGATACTATGGTCGGGTTGCAGTGTACAAACCCCTTATTGCACATACAAATGCATGCTTGAGAGTAAAGTGGTGCAAAGAACACAGGCAGTGGTCTACCGAGCAGTGGGGAAAAGGTCATATGGTCAAATGAGTCAACTTCACAGAGACTTTATGTTGGTGCACACTAGTTACCATTATCAGCAGCCTCCCTATCTGACGGGCAGTGCAAACAAAGATGGGAGGACTGCCATGCCTTGAACCAGACTTTCATTTAGCTATTCAGGGCAGGGTGAAGCATGTGAGAGAACGCAAGTGAGGTTAACTAATGAAGCACAACCACTCCTACCGCTCAGCTGAGCTACACATTTGAGGTTCAGAAGATAAAATGGGATAACATTATTGGGAAGCTCTGTCTGACTGCCATTACAAGTGTTAATTGTCTGCTATGACGTTCTGCCATTCCAGGGAGAGGGCAAGCACCATGCCATTGCAGGACAGGGTTGGAAAAATTTGGGATTATCGATGTCTATACACAATGTTCAAAGTCACAAAAGTGTTATAAACCACTGAGCAATATTGAATCCATGGGTTCTTTAAAGATATGCATTGATGCCTTCTGAATGTATGCCTGTATGTATGTATATTTGTTTGTAGAGATAGAATCACCACTAATAGCAAAGTTTAAAGTGCTGGAGTGGGTTGCATCAATAAGTTACTGTGTCACTAATTCAATGACATAACACAGAAAGGTGTTTTCAACTGATGAGGACAAACCCAGCACAAGCCCCATTTCACCATGTAACAAAGTGCTGCCACCTACTGGCTGCAGGGTGCATTTCAAAACTGTACTGCACTATGCTGTACTGCACTATAAAAAGCAGAGAGATCAGTCACTGAATCCTTTTCTACACATTCATTTAGTATTCAGTTCAATAAGACAGTAACATTTCTACCAATGTATTTTAATATTTTGAAAAATCAAAGGCATTTGACTAATTCCAAAAATGAGCAAACTACTGTAGTACAATATAGTCATGAGCTGCACATGTACATGACACTCCTGCTATCCAAAGACGACACACTGACATTACAGCGTTACCTGACATTCCGCCGGTTGTGACAGAGGGAAAGTCATTTGTGAATGGCATATCGTTCAGCAGTATCTTTGGCACCACCCGTTCTGCTCCTGAGTCATTGTTCTTGGGAGAGGTTTCCTGAGCTGGGACAAAAAGAAATGGCTGATGTAACTCATTTAACTACAATAAATGTGGGTGATGTAACTAATTTAACTAACCTAAATTATTTAGAAATGTGAAGGATTACTTCTGGTCATAAGAAGTTAGGCTAGGTAAAAGCCTAATTCTGAACACTTTCAGTTGCAGGCATTGTCACTGCCAGTAGTATTTTGGGAGAGATGAAGAAACAGTATTTTCTTGGGGGGGGGGGACATTTTTGCAGACAGTGATATAATTCAGTTACCTGGTTGTCAAGGACTGTGGAGCAATTCAAATAACAGATTAATATCAGGGTGTTAATCAGCTCACTATGAACCTGCACGGTTCCTGAAGTGTGAAGCCTTATTGTATACAGACATGCCCTGAAACGATCAAGCCAATTTGCATGGAAGGCATGAAAAAGAATCAGATCAATCAAATGCTTAGTCAGATGACAGGGTCTGAATGAATTAAGACAGGCCTACTCTCCTAATACACAAATGTCAAGGTGTTTTACTGTGTGAGAAGATAAAAGGATTACGAGATTCAATGGGAGATTGATTATGCTCAACGTGGCGAAGTAGTGCTCTGAAAAAATGTGAATGCATTTCATGTTTCAGATAATAGACAAAGACTTTGAACATATTTACATTGACAAGGAGCAAAATAATGAGTCAGTCGTTTAAAAAACAAAAAACTGCCAAAACATATTTTTGTAATGTTTTTGTAAAACTGCAATTATCAAATTTCTTAAGTGTTTCTCCTAAGCATTTCACTTGCTTTCAATTCACACACATCTCCACATTTGCCACAATTTCCATAATAAAGTCTTGTGTTCACCAACTGCTAGCACTGCCAATTTCACACCTCACTTCGGCAAAGCAGATGTTAACAATCAGCTGTCATAAAATTAGCTATTCATATTATGATGTGTATATTTTTATGACAATTCACTCTGAGAATTAGTAACTTTTGTGTCAAAATGGGTACACTTTTTTGTACTCTACATTGGTTGTGACTGAGTAGGCTACTTTTTGTGACTACAGCAATTTGATGGTACAAAATAAAATATTCCTACAACTGAAAGGTAAACATGTAGGAACAACTTTCTGTTGTGCAACCACATACACACCTCATTCGTGTAAGTGATCAGTAATCTCATATTTTCCAGAAATGAACTTGGCTAACGTTCGCTAGACTGTGTTAACTAAATGTTGCGGTGGCATTGGCACATCATTAAGTTGGCAAAGTAGGGAGCTAGGTATTTAACGCCATTTATTAAGCTTGTGCGTGGAAGACGCAAATACCCATTTTCGCGTGCCACTCATGTTCTGTTAAAAATACAAAACAAACGGCCAAAGTAAGCGACGGCCAAACAATAAAACTAAAAACTTAGCAGGTTCACGAAAATGCAATGTTGAACAAGACACTCAAATTCACAAGCTAAGGTTCTCAAACCACATTTTGGCAGGTGTTTTATGCCTGACACCCCTAACAAAGTCTCGTGGACATAAACGGCACCCAATTCATGGAAGGTCTGTTTTGTTACAGCTACGAGCTAACTAGCGAAAGTATCTCGTCTTACCGTGTGGTTTCGGCTCATTGTCTTTGCACTCTAGAACATCAATTTGATCGTGCTCATCGACACAGTTGTTGCCAACCTTCCCAACTTTATCGTCCTCATTTTCTTGGATGTTGTGGAGAGTTTCTCCCTCGTTTGTAACAGGAACGACAACAAACCTGTCGCATATGACACTCATGCTAGTTCCTTGTTAGCTTTTTGTGATACGACCAGCGAGACTTCAGCCTGCAGTTATTCAAACTCACGCATCTGTTGCTATAGGTGCAGAATCAATGGTTGTTGTCTGTCCGAGGCATGCCTGTTGTGCTGTTTGATTGGTTGATTAACATTTTCGACCAAGGTGCCTATGTAACGAAGATGAAATACTGAACCATATATAGCTATAAATATATATATATATACTTTAGGACCCCTATGGATGAATGTGTAGAGTAAAATGCTATGACAGTGACTTAAGCGACTGAAATTAGTGGGTTGATTGTTTTAATCACAATCAGTCGCAAAACGTTCAACTCTCAATGATGTG
Organism: Aldrovandia affinis; assembly: GCA_029706075.1. NCBI lineage: Eukaryota > Metazoa > Chordata > Actinopteri > Notacanthiformes > Halosauridae > Aldrovandia > Aldrovandia affinis. The sequence goes on from JAINUG010000041.1 coordinate 4,214,151, forward strand.
GAAAACTACTGTAAACCTCTAAATCTAAAATTAATGCTAGAGTCCTTTGGTTTTTGACTTGTTCCTGAGCATATTTGTGCCTAAGGCCTAGCAGTGACATTTGTCAGTGATTTCCTCAGACTATTATTTGATTATTTCATCACGGGGGCATAACCCAGTCATCCTAAATTAATGTTTAATTATTATTATTGCATTATTCAGTAGTAAGAAATTATCATACAACAAAAGTGCATTTAGAGCAGAAGGTTTATTGGCCCACGGCAGGTAGTATTTTAAGCATGGTTGCCTTACGGATTTAGTAGTTGGGCTTGGAGTCCAGAGGCGGGATCGCACCTGGCCATCGAATGAGACAGCATGTTCTGATGCTCCCAATGTCACAGGGAATTTGATACTGATGCCTTCAGCAGTGGCAGGTCAGAACTTGGTGTTTTCCCACTTTGGCTCAGAGGGGCTATCTTATTTTGTTGTGTACCTTACATTGTTACGTTAACTTCTCAGATTGTTGCTCGTCAAATGTGGCAGTGATTTCCCGGCATGTCATTTCTGTACTGTATCCAGTGTGTCTCAAATGTTCTTTTGGAGGCGTACTAAGAGAGTGCTTCTGTGTTGACTTCAAGTCATGTCTGTTGTAATTTGTTATGTTTCAGGCATTCGTCAAATGTAACTTTTATTGTGAAAGACACTTCGCACTGTGGGACTCTTATTTTGAAACGCCCCTCTCCCGGAATGAGAGGAAATGCCTTTGTTAGAACGGAAGTGCTTGGTTAGAGAGAAAGTTTGTCTAGAAGGGAGAAGACACATGTTTGCTAGCGTCCAGCTTTTATCGTTTCCATCCTCTTACAAACTCCAAGCAGGCAATGCCGTAAGTTTATAATTTAATGTTATAAAATAAGACAATGTTAAAGTGTGTTTGATAAATGTCACGCTCAGTTTGTATTAAAAAGAAAACGTTTGTGTTTACGAGTTATTACAATAAGAAAGGACAGGACAGCAATTGATATTGTTGTATTTATTTTTATTGCAGTTTTTACTCCATGTCCATGTACAAAGTGAAGAGCCAACAGTAAATGGTCAATCTTACTACACGACTCAGTCATTTTTGGAGTGGAGTTTAGCTCGCTGTTGAGCTGAAGTACAGTACGCTTTGGTAGGAACAGCACAGTAAAAAGGCATACTTCGACTGGCGTTTGCTAGTGAGGAGGCATACTTCGACTGGTGTTTGCAAGTAAAGGAAGCATACTTCGACTGGCGTTTGCTAGTAGAAAGGCACACTTCCTCTGGTGTTAACACAGTGAAGGAAAATGGCGGACAGGCAAAGCGACGCATCTTCAACGACAAGCAGGAGGAGCTTGCAGTCATCAGGCTCATCGGCTAGCGCAGCGGCACTCGCCCGTGCCAAAGCAGAGGCTGCTAAGGTAAGAGCCGCGTATGCAACCCGAGGAGCTCGACTTAAAATGGAAAAAGCTGCTGTAGAAGCCGAAGAGGCTGCTAGGGAAGCAGAACTACAAAACGAAAAGGCTGCTATGGAAGCAGAATTACATAAGGAAAGGGCTGCCGCGCAACTAGCTAAAGCTAAATTAGACGCCGAAATAGAAGCACTGACCTTTGAGCGTGAAGCAGAAGCAGCTGTTGCAGAGGCGGTAGCCTTAGAGGCTGCCGAAGCTTTAGAAAACCCTAAGGTGTTAGACACCATCTCAGAAACGGATAAAGTGGAACGCACGAGTGAGTTTGTTCAATCTCAAAAACAATTATATCCATGTCGAAGTCAGCCAGCCACACCCGTCGCTTCTCCACCACGAACATGGGTCGATGCTAGCTGTCCGACACGGCGGTTCCCGGTAAGAGACATTGAACCACTACATGTTAACCTGGTTAGCAAACCCGTATTAGCCGACCATCAAATCGGCAATACACGCACACCGTGTCCTATTAAAGTTGAATACAAGTTTCCCTACGGAGAACACAATTATCGACGGGATTTAAACAACGCTCACTCCGAATTAAATGTTTCGGCTCAGCCTTTCACTCCGCAAGGCACACGGCAGCTAATGTCAATCCGCTCGCCACCGAACCAATTGCAAAGTTCCTAGCTCGACGGGACTTGGTGCGTTCTAGCCTATATCAGTTTGACGATAGGCCTGAAAACTACCGCGCATGGCTCTCATCCTACACCAGCGCTATCAGAGGGTTAGACCTCACAGCAACAGAGGAATTGGACTTAATGACAAAATGGCTCGGTAAGGAATCTGGCGAGTATGTCAAACGAATGCGCTCTGTGCACGTAACTAATCCAGCAGCAGCTCTTGAAAGGGCATGGGAAAGACTCCGTGAATGTTATGCAGCTCCCGAAATAATAGAGAAATCTCTGTTCCAGCGGCTGAGCGACTTCCCAAAAGTGTCAGCGAAAGACCACACAAAGCTACGAGAGCTAGGCGACCTGCTCATGGAGATCCAGTGTGCCAAGGAGGACGGCTACCTCCGGGGTTTGTCGTATCTGGACACCGCACGGGGCATAAACCCTATCGTAGAAAGGCTACCGTATGGCCTGCAGGAGAAATGGCTTTCCACCGGCTCCAGGTGGAAGGAAGAGAATGGCGGTTATTTTCCACCATTTGAATATTTTACCAGGTTTATCTGCTATGAAGCAAGGAAGCGTAACGATCCAAGTTTCGTTTTTCTCAATAGTAGCACTGCACCTACAAAACCAGACAGACCTACCTTTAAAGGTCACGGCTCTAGGAATCCTATTTCGGTTCACAGGACCGACATCGCTTCAGCGGACTCTGATGCAGACAACTCTGCAGCGACAACGACCCAGGTAAAACATGCCCAATCCATAACAAACCACACCCGCTTAAAAAGTGCAGGACATTCAGAAACAAAACACTCACTGACAGGAAGGCCTTTCTCAAGGAGAAAGGAATATGTTTTAAATGTGTAGCCTCAGCCACTCATTTAGCGAAGGACTGCAAAACAGCAGTAAAGTGTACCGAGTGCGACAGCAGCATTCACGAAACAGCCATGCATCCCGGGTCAGTGTTAACAACATTCAAGGCTTCTTCATCCTCAGCAGAGAATGGCGGGGGGGGAAGGAGACCGTGCCGGCAAAGCCATCGTCAGTTCCAGCTGCACAGAGGTATGTGGTCTGGGCCAAGCAGGCAGATCGTGCGCCAAGATCTGTCTTGCAAAGCTGTACCCAAAGGGCTCTCAGGACAAAGCTGTCAACGCCTACGTGGTACTAGGCGACCAAAGCAATCGGTCGTTAGCAAGATCTGACTTATTTGAGCTGTTCGATGTAAAGGCTGAACCATTCTCGTACTATCTGAAAACGTGTTCCGGCATGGTTGAAACATTCGGCAGAAGAGCCGAGGGTTTCAGATTGAATCGCTTGATGGTAAAATTAGCATTCCCCTACCACCACTCATCGAGTGTGACGAGATCGTTGACAATAGGTCCGAAATCCCGACACCAAACGCAGCTTTGCACCACCCACATCTAAGACAGGTAGCAGAATACCTCCCAGAGCTAGACCCTCAAGCGGAGATCCTACTGTTGCTAGGGCAGAGATGTCATACAAGTGCACCAGGTAAGGCAACAAGTCAGTGGGCGCGCAATGCTCCCTTTCGCTCAACGTCTGGACTTGGGCTGGGTGCTTGTAGGAGAAGTGTGCCTAGGCAACGCGCACAAGCCGTCGGTCGCAGCATCCAGGACCAATGTGCTGGAGAACGGTCGTCCTTCAATCCTCGATCCGTGCACAAGCTTCAGGTACGTTAAAGAGAAAATCCATCAGGGCTGGGAGTCACATAACACTCTCTCCAGGTCCGGCAAGGTCACAGAGAAGACGCTGGGACAAACAGTATTCAACAGTGCTGAATCAGACAATAAGCCTGCTCCATCTATTGAAGACACAATCTTTGTAAGAACAATGGGCAAGGAAGTCTATAGGGACGAAGCAAACAGTTGGACCGCTCCTCTGCCTTTCAGAGAGCCACGTCAACGTTTACCTAACAACAGGGAGCAAGCAGTCAATCGCTTCACGTCTCTCCAGCGAACGCTGAGAAGGAAACCAGAAATGCAGGATCAATACATCGCCTTCATGGGGAAGATCCTCGACAACCACCACGCCGAGGTGGCACCACCATTGGGAAAAGGTGAGGAATGCTGGTACCTGCCGACATTTGGCGTGTACCACCCTCAAAAGCCTGGGCAGATCCGTGTGGTTTTTGATTCCAGCGCCCAGCACTCCAACGTCTCTCTCAACGACGTGCTTCTCACAGGGCCTGACCTCAACAACTCCCTCCTCGGTGTTCTGATTCGGTTCCGCAAGGAAAAGGTCGCTGTAATGGCGGATATACAACAGATGTTTTACTGTTTCCAGGTAAGAGAGGAACACAGGAACTTTTTGCGCTTCTTATGGTATAAAGACAATGACACGACTAAAGAAGTGATCGAGTACAGGATGAGGGTCCACGCTCGGCAACAGCCCGTCTCCTGCTGTGGCTATCTATGGCCTTAGACGAGCCATCAGAGAGGGTGCACAAAAACATGGAGCTGACACTGTCCAATTCGTAGAAAGACATTTCTATGTCGACGACGGACTCATGTCTGTACCAACCGAGGCTGAAGCCATCGACCTCCTGAAGAGGACGCAAGCCTCACTCGCGGAGTCAAACCTCCGTCTCCACAAGTTCGCCTCAAACAGTCAAGCCGTCATGGAAGCTTTTGCACCCGAAGACTGTGCCAAAGCCGTGAAAGACTTTGACTTCAGCGGCGAAGCCATGCCTACTCAACGCAGTTTAGGGCTTTTATGGGAGATAACTACAGACACATTCACCTTTGCCGTGTCTACCGCAAACAAGCCGTTCACCCGCCGTGGTGTGCTCTCCATGGTGAACAGTGTTTTGACCCTTGGGCATGCTGGCTCCAGTCACGATCCAAGGAAGAGCTCTCCTCCGAGAACTCACAGCTGACCAGTCCGACTGGGACACGCCAATTCCTGACGAGAAACTCACGAAGTGGGAGGCCTGGCGAGACGCGCTCCAGGACCTGAAGCACCTGCATGTGCCACGCGCGTACACAACAACCTCCCTCATCAAGGCAGTACACACAGAGTTGTGTGTGTTTTCCGATGCTTCCACGAAGGCCATCGGTGCTGTGGCGTACCTAAAAGCAATACAACGAGATGGTCAAGTTGACATAGGCTTTGTGATGGGAAAGTCTAAGTTAGCACCTCAGTCCGAGCCTACCATCCCAAGGCTCGAGCTGTGTGCAGCCGTCTTAGCCGTAGAGATGGCGGAGCTCATCCAAGATGAACTGGACGTCAAGCCGAACGAAACCAAGTTCTACTCTGACAGTAAAGTGGTCTTAGGTTATATATACAATGAGACCAAGAGATTCTATGTCTATGTCCACAATAGAGTGCAGCGTATCCGGCAGTCCACAAAACCAGCACAATGGCATTATGTGCGGTCAGAAGACAATCCAGCCGACCATGCATCTCGCTCAGTACCTGCATCGCGCTTGGGGCAGACGACATGGTTCTCCGGACCCACCTTCTTGCGGAAACCACCCGTGGGGAAAACAGAAAAAGGTCAGTCGTTTGAGTTAGTCGAACCTGAAAGGGACAACGAAATCCGTCCACAAGTCAACACCTGCGCGACACAGCTGAAAGAGAACGGTCTTAACACACAGCGTTTCGGCGTTTCTCCACTTTCAGTTCTCTGGTAAGGGGTGTAGCACTCCTGATTCACATCGCACGATCCTGCAAACAGAACAATGTCAGCGGATGCAAAGGGTGGCACAAATGTAGCTTACCTCGCACATCGGACGAGCTGTCCCAAGCGGAAGATGTCCTCATCAAAGCTACACAAAAAGCAGCCTTCCCAAAAGAATTCGCAGCCCTCCAACAAAACAAACAGATCCTCAAAAGCAGCAGTCTTCAGCGGCTGAGTCCGATCCTCGAGGGTGATCTAATCTGCGTTGGAGGCCGGTTGAAACATGCACACTTGAACACAGGAGAGAAGAACCCAACAATCCTACCCAAAGACAGCCACATCTCCTTACTGCTAGCAAGGCACTATCACAACCAGGTGAAACACCAAGGCCGCCACCTAACAGAAGGAGCGGTAAGAGCAGCAGGCCTGTGGATCTTGGGTGGAAAGACGCTGATCAACTCGGTGATACACAAATGTGTCACCTGTAGGAAGCTCCGCGGAAAACTCCAGGAGCAACGCATGGGAGACTTACCCCCAGAGCGCCTCCAATCCTGCCCCCCTTTCACCTACGTGGGGTTAGATGTTTTTGGGCCCTGGTCCGTCACAACCAGACGCACACGGGAGGACAAGCAGAGAGCAAACGGTGGGCAATAATGTTCAGCTGCATGAGTTCAAGAGCTGTCCATGTAGAAGTGATCGAGTCGCTGAGCACGTCAAGCTGCATCAACGCTCTCAGACGCTTCTTCTCAATCAGAGGACCAGCAAAGCAGCTGAGATCAGATCATGTACTAACTTCATAGGAGCCTGCAAGGAGTTAGGGCTGAGCACAGACCAGGGGGACATTAGCATACAGAGGTACCTTAGTCAGCAAGGGTGCTCTTGGGAGTTCAACCCCCTCACAGCTCTCACATGGGCGGCCCCTGGGAACGTATGATCGGCGTGGCCCGAAGGATCCTCGATTCTATGTTGCTCCAAGGGAATATTCACCTGACCCACAGTTCTGTGCACGCTTATGGCCAAGTGACAGCAATTATGAACTCGAGACCACTCATCCCGGTATCCACCGACCCAGACTCTCCATTCATACTTTCGCCCTCCATGATCCTCACCCAGAAGGCTGGAGTCCCACCTCCTCTAGGAGACTTCACAGAAAGGGATCTCTACACCAAACAATGGAGACAAGTTCAGGCCCTAGCCGACAAGTTCTGGACACGTTGGAGTCGCGAATATTTACCAACCCTGCAAAATAGGCATAAGTGGACAGTGTCCAAAAGAAACCTTCAAGAAGGAGATGTCGTCTTGCTGAAGGACAACCAAGCTGCTCGCAACAATTGGCCAATGGCTATGGTCACTGCCACTTTCCCTGGAAAAGACGAGAGAGTGCGTAAGGTGGAAGTGAAGACCATGGACCAAGGTTGTACAAAGACTTTAAGTAGACCAGTTACCGAATTGGTTCTGCTTCTACCCAAAGAGGACTGATATTCAGAACCCGCAAAGTAATAGGGTAGTGACCTCACAAAGGTCAGACGGGGAGTGTGTTGACTTCAAGTCATGTCTGTTGTAATTTGTTATGTTTCAGGCATTCGTCAAATGTAACTTTTATTGTGAAAGACACTTCGCACTGTGGGACTCTTATTTTGAAACGCCCCTCTCCCGGAATGAGAGGAAATGCCTTTGTTAGAACGGAAGTGCTTGGTTAGAGAGAAAGTTTGTCTAGAAGGGAGAAGACACATGTTTGCTAGCGTCCAGCTTTTATCGTTTCCATCCTCTTACAAACTCCAAGCAGGCAATGCCGTAAGTTTATAATTTAATGTTATAAAATAAGACAATGTTAAAGTGTGTTTGATAAATGTCACGCTCAGTTTGTATTAAAAAGAAAACGTTTGTGTTTACGAGTTATTACAATAAGAAAGGACAGGACAGCAATTGATATTGTTGTATTTATTTTTATTGCAGTTTTTACTCCATGTCCATGTACAAAGTGAAGAGCCAACAGTAAATGGTCAATCTTACTACACGACTCAGTCATTTTTGGAGTGGAGTTTAGCTCGCTGTTGAGCTGAAGTACAGTACGCTTTGGTAGGAACAGCACAGCTTCAATTTAGACAGCTGAAATCATTCATTTTGTCACAAAGACTGGATCAAGTTGCAGGGTGGCCCTTAAATCACACACTAGAACACAACCTATGTGTGTTTATCATATTCAAATAGAAAATGTTCCCACCGCTACCCTGTAACCGCTGTATGTGATACATCGGAGGCCAGCCTCTTCCAAGTGGGACCAGAGACAAGGGCGTGGCTACACGATACTGAGTTGGACATTTGAGGATGATACATGAAAGAAGAAGAAGTGATACATTTATGTTTATGTGTGATGGTTGTTTTGTAATGTTACAACTTACCAGAGCACTGTGGATAAATGATTTGCAGCAGTGGCAAGTATACCATTCTGTAAGTCTAAAAACAACACACCTACTGGTTTGCTTTTCGAGATTAAAATCTGGAATTAGAAGGTGTGCTACTGACTTTCACCTTAACTTCAGCAATTTCATAAGTGATATAATGCTGATTTCTTTATCCAGATTGTCAATCACTTTCCTGTTTCTGACCTTGAGAATCCTAATTCTCTATCTAGCTAATTCTGGAGTCCCTCTAGGTTGCCAGCTAAATCCTGCTGTCCCTGCTTTTACATCTGGCACCAGGCTTTTATGTAAAAATAAAAGCTATTTTACAATGACTTGTGAGTTCAGCTGCCCTGCTTATGTAGCCTAGTGCTTGGAGTGAGAGCAGTTACAGTACAGGCTGAGCCATTCAGGGAGACCTGTAACCTGAATTTCTTCAGCAAATATGCATATGTATACATAGATAATATGTACAATGTAAGCAGTGTTAAATATCTTTTCTAAGGGAATTTGCCAAGCAAATAAATATTGTACCAAATAATACTAATAATTCACCATAGTTCTCAGAGGAATCTATTTTAAGACTATGGCCATGATGGGTACAACTAAGCTGAGCACATCAAGGTGACATTTATGAGGAAAGATTTTACACAGTTTATATGAGAGTTGTAAAAGCAATTGACGTCCGGGAGAACATCATCAAATTATAATCACAAATTAGATTTATTTTGACTTCTGTGGCCATCAGAATATTCTGGAAATGACTATACGGCTCATTTACTGCTGTACCATTTCCAGCACTACCAAGGTTGTCTGATGGTTCTTCAACATATTACAGGCAGAGGTATTTGAACTGCCCTTTGGCTGGCACGCATTGAACATCAAGAACAAAAATCTCAGGGCTGTGTGATAGCTTCGTTCCAAGAATGAGGTGCTTGTATAATCTGATGAAAAGAGAGAGCGCTTCTGAAGCACCTCAGACATAACAACTTCCATCTCCTGTAGTGAGCACGGATGCTTGAGCTGGTCTGTTGATTTAGCTCCCAGTTCAGAATAAATATTAACAGCCCAGGGCCCATATTCATAAAGCATCTCAGAGTAGGAGTGCTGATCTAGGATCAGGTTTTCCCTGTCCATATCCTGACCTTATTCATGATGAGTTAAAAGGCTAAACTGATCCTAGATTAGGGTCAAATTTATATAGTAGCTGGGCCTAAGTAGTGAACTGCAGTGGAATCATAACCTGAAATCTGAGTTTTCATTTTGGTTTGTGTATATGCAGTGAAACCTACAGTGTAAATGCTCAAGTGTAAAATGTGAGTTTGCAAGTTGGCTCTTCAGATTTTGCTTAAGCTTGGAGGGTTACTGCCAAATGTTGTGCTAGGTTTCATGACAACAGCAATACTATTTACTGTTTCAAAATGGAGACAATAGCAAAAATGAAAACAGTGGATGATTAGGAATTGCGCTCAAATGTAGTTTTTTTCCGAATACACATCCTACTGCAACATCAAAGGCTGGTTGTCTTCCATAGCAGGAGTTGTTCATCCACAATGAGTGCCAATGCGTCCAGTTTATTTGAATCCAGAGTTCAATCAAATATTCATCAGTAGCTTAGTTTATGATCAGAATTGATCAAATGGTGTGTATAACTGAGATATTATCAAATAGTATGTGTTATATGCAGTTATTTTAGGGCTTTGTGTGCTTTTCACACAAATGCATGTCTTCGTTATGTATTGAAATAACAAATGTATGCTGAATGGACGGTGTATGGGGTGTTTTTTTCTCTGCGGTTATATTTCAGCCACTAGATGGCAGTCATAACATGCTTACATGGCTGGAACGGTGGCCAATTACTGGTAATCGTACATTATAAATCTTGGTAGCATCACAGATTATTTATACTGTACGAACTAAATGGTCAGTTTCAAATTCTTAATATTGAACTTTCTCTCCGTGCTATTCCTTAATCTAAAAGTATCTCGATTTGCTGGCTCATTATGAATATACATGAACGGATGTTGTTTGTGACAGAAAATGCACACATAGCATGACACCCTTTGCTCCGCTGACACACCATCTCCAGTGGTCTGGCCAGCATGGCATATTGTGTGTTCCACTCACTTGAGGACCTGTGGACCGGAAGCTTTTCCTCCACTATGGGAGATGCAGGTAGATACACACTGGTGTCCCAGGCAGGCTGGAAGTCCCACCCACAGCAATGCACATTGCCCACCTGGCTCTGCCTCTCTCTCTCACTGGAGGGATGTTCGACGGGCGAGATCATGTGCAGGGTTCACAGAGGTAGCTGGCGCCTGTGCCAACAGCCATTTGCATGGCACACATTAAAGCCGTAACCTTAGAGGGCATCCGACCAATGAACCATCTGCTCCTCCGTTTTCCAAGCATTCAGCAGCCAGGTGAGCGTGGCATAGTCAGTCCAGAGCTGGACCTGAGCCTGGTAGGACTTCAAGACCTTAAGAGCCTGTGACACTGCCAAGAGCTCCTTCCATGTAGTGTAATGATTCTTGTCTTTGTGGCTGTTGTTGGGGAAGCTCTAACCATTTATTTTAATGCTGCTTTCAGTGAAATCCAAATATATATACAGTATCAGGTAACTACAAAATAAAGGAAACACCAACACAAAGTGTTTTAATAAACGAGCTGCCAGAACAGCTTCAATTTGCGCCTTGGCATAGAGTCTACAAGTGTCTGGAACTCTGTGTATATATAATGTATATATGCAATTGTGCGTATATATATATATATATATATATAGAGAGAGAGAGAGAGAGAGAGAGAGAGAGAGAGAGAGAGAGAGAGAGAGAGAGAGAGAGAGAGAGAGAGAGAGAGAGAGAGAGAGAGAGAGAGAGAGAGAGATCAGAAAGATGACAGCAGTGTCTCCAACCTCCAGATACAGTGAATCTACCACGGCCGGCTCCTAGAGCTGAGCAGGCTTTTCTGATGATGACACAAATGCACAAACAATGTAGCCTACCATCGTGGATGTGATGTACAACACTAAATTAACAATGAATTTCATAGAATGCTTGCAATCGTGACGGAACGTGAGAAGTAGGGAGTGAAAAGACAGCTTGGTAACTGAAGCAGGCACAACAATTGTCTTACAATATTAAAGGTAGAATTCCTGAGTGACGGTGTGAACATCGTGTCAACACGGGAATTTATTGGCAGCTCCCTGCCACACAGGGAATTCCACTTCGGATACACGCAGTGGCACGCCCAAGCACTAAGCCCTCACTTAAAGTAGGATCCTTCCTTTAAACAACCATCTACATATACCCAATGTGAAAAAGATACATAATTTAGTGATAACAGCGCCTCGTTGCAGAGTGTAAGAAATGCGTGTTGTGCAATATGCTAGTTGATAACTACGAGTAAGGATTGTGAACGCTTATATATGATGCACCAAAGCAGCTCAATTTGCTTGTGTTCTGTTTGAAGGTGCGATCAATGAGATGTCGTACATATGAATGCAAATGCATTCGCACGTGCGAGATTATCACAACACTGACAAAACGTTTTCTCCATTCTTAAATCGAAGTCATTTCACATCAAGCCCACAGGTAATCTTCAGTTAAAAAACGGCATCAACTTTGAGTCGAACAATCTATAAAGAACTGGACCATTTAAAAGTAAACATGAAAATAAGAAAATGTCCACGCTTACTATTTTTTTTAATGTATTCATCGCTGATTCAGCATTTTCAGATATGAGCAAGGCAACGCACACAATTCAACTGAAAATCGCCGAGAACGAATGGGTTAAACAGGTGCAGTCGTTGCTACCGGCGAGTTGAGATCATCTGTGCGTAGCGGACAGAGTATTGAAGAGGGACATTAATCGACTCAAGCGAGCAGGGAGTACAGACCACAAAACAGCGACGAGTAGGCGGTGGGATGAGAAGAATGCGGACACAATAGTCAAATGACACGGCCATTATTTGTGACAGACATGAAATAACCGTGCGCGTGTCATCGTAAACAGAAGAAGGGAATCGGGAGTTTCTCTCCTTTTGCGAGATGACGTAAAATGGGACGAATGAGAGTCGCTTGAAACTATCTCTGCCCATTCTGTATCAATAAGTGGAGGTCGGCTCAGTTATAGCGAGCTCGGCGTCTTAGACTGCATACTTAATGCTAGAAGTTTTGAGGTGTGATTTACCGTGGATTACATTATCAGTCCTGGGCGCGGTAACCCTTTGAGGTGTTATTCCTCGTAACGGACAGCTTGGCCACGGAAAGTCTTCAAACTCCTCGGGGAACAAGTCAGGATGCCGGTCAGACGGGGGCACGTGGCACCGCAGAACACATTCTTGGACACAATCATTCGGAAATTCGAGGGCCAGAGTGAGATAATAATTTAAATTCCCTTACTATAATTAAAATGTTTTAATATTAATAATATAATTGACTGTACATGATAACCATGCATTGCCTTGTATGTTTCCCTCATATCGCCTTATATCACAATAGCCTACTGTTACGCACCATATTGTACAGCGTAACATAAAGACAACCCTCAATTAGATATGATTTGATAGCGTACGCGTGCGTACTCCTGTAAAGCCAATAATATGACAATTTTGAAGAGTGAAATTAACAATTAACCCAGTTTACGTTGCCAGTGCGCCTGCTGAAATATGCTTGATGCTTGTAAACTGTGACCTCCCTCGCTGCCGATCGTGGCAATTACCTTGTTGGGTGCATCTTTTAAATGAAATCAATTGCCAAATGAAAGTGGAAGCCAAATTTTGGAAAACACTTATACGAAGGAAATGTTTGCTGAAATGTATGATTGTATTTAGACTTGTTATTTTATTAAAAATTGTAGACCATATTGTAGAGATAGTGCTTTACCCAATAGACATATAGAAGGACGAAAACAACTGTCCCAATTCATAAAACGATTTATGTCAGTTCGTATCACTAGTTGTATTCAATAAAAGCTAATTCAGAAGAGAATACAACTTTTTCTTCTAAAAATAAAAGGAAAAGCAAAGTAATGCCGCTGCATTTAATGTGCCATTTTGAGGGGGTTCTGTGTGGTTCAGAAGGTAGAGCATGGCTAAATGGCATATATATTATATTATTAAAGCATCTCCGAGTTGTGGAACCAGTATAAAACTAAGTAATATGAGCTGTCATTAAATGACAAAACTGTGTAGGATTCAGAACGTAGGGCGCGATACATGTGTGCGTGTTTCCCAGTTGTCGGCGCGCAGTGAACGAGGGGCGGACATGGCAGCATTGGAAAATCACAATCCAATAGCTCCTAGCAACCCAGTTAATTTAAACAAGTTCATGCTTTTGGAAGGTACGGTTAATCGCTACATGCAACAAGGTTAAAGTTAAGTCGTAATTTAATTAATGTCAGCGGTAAAAGTTCACATTAAGCAATTGTTTCATTGTGATTATTTCCGCAACATTTAGCACTCGAGAACAGTCTACAAGGATGGTGATTTTAAACCTAGCAAGAAAATTGTTCTGGACAGGAGCTGGTTGAGAATTAATTCAGGTGATTTAGAGAGTACAAACTGTTGGATCGTGATGTACTTGATGAGACGAAAACGCGTATATTCAGAATAGATTACGAGAAAGTAGCCTACTCCATATAAAATTCTAACGCACCTGCAGACCATAAAAAACAAAACAATGACATAGAACAAATAACTCATATTTATGTTCATGCTGCCCTTTTAAAATCCAACTCCACTTCATACTGTAATCTTTTATGTAGCCATTTTAAGACCATTTTTGTAAGTTACTTTCCATTTATCGCAAATCGGGTACATGTTAGAACTTAATAGTATGATAGTATTCTACGTATTCTCCAGTCAACACAAAATACTAACTATCGCTGATAGATGATGAAACGCAGCACAAGTATTTCACAGACTCTGTATAGTATGATTCTAGGACTGGACCACACATATGGTCGAGATAATCTGCAAAATATGTGATTTAGTTCTAGAGATATTGAAAATAGAAAATATTTATTGATGGGCATGAAATACCTGTCCTAAACCAGTGGTTCCCAAACCTCTCCTCGGGGACCCCCAGCCGATCCATGTACTTGTTAAATTCCACCACCAGCACACCTGATTCAACGAGTTAACTACTTACCAAGCGTGGATTAGTTGAATCAGGAGTGATGGTGGAATTGAACAAGTACATGGACCAGCTGGGGATCCCTGATGAGAGGTTTGGGAACCACTGTCCTAAACCATAATCCTCTCAGTGTGATTTTACCTTTACTTCTTTATTAATCCAATCTTATTATCACAGCCGAATTATGACATATCCCATGAACTTTGGTAAATTGATGTGAATGGGTGGGAAGTGGCTCTCAGCTGAAAGGAGAACTTTAAATCAGGACTTTTAACAAGGCTCCCCAATCACACACTGACAGCGTTCTGGCTGGTCTTGAAAGGCAATTATAATGTGAAATCCTGTCCACGCAGCATAACTTCTTTCCATGCTTCCGCATCATTATTATTACATATTAATCAAGGCTTTGCTCTTCACAGCCCTTTTCAAGAATGATGCTCTTCAGATCTTCAACATTGATTGTGATAGGCCCTTTGATCTACTTTAAAGGGAATTCACCCACTGTCAACACCTTGGATCCATGATCCATAATTCCTGAGAAAGATGCTGGGACAAAATTTAATCGGGGGCTTTGAAAAAGGTTTTGATCTACTTCATGAGAAGAAGCTTTAACGAGAAGTAGCAAAGCCTGACCTAATGGATAAAAGAGAACATGAAGATATATTTTGTATTTGTTATAATATATGGACCAATATAAAGAGGGAAACTGCAAAGGGTTTGGGCAAGTGGCAAGTTGTGGAGGCAGGGAACTAGCCCTTAATTGATCATTACAACCCAGTTTGATTGTTTAATAAAATGCTCACCCATTCTGTTATAGAGCTTCTTTTGAACATTTCATGGGTAAATAAATGAATGAATAAATCACATAATGAAAATAAAACAATGAAAGTTATCATGGAAAAACATTTCAAAATGTAATTATCTGCTGCAATTGAAATGTTTTCACATGAAGGATATACAAGTACTGCAGCATTGGCTACTGTTGAGTAAAAATTCCTCAGCTGCTGCTGGGAGTTCTTTGCCTCGGTTGGCAAGCTGGTCACAGGTTCAGGACTGTTATCACTTTAAATGGAAGTTCTCTTTCTCCCCCTACTCATTTCTCACAGGCTGCCATTGACTGGAGCGGAGCCAAAACCATCGCGGGTGTCCCCAACGGGTTACAAACTTTTAGATTAAATTCAGATGGTGATACTCTGTGGTGAATCAGCAGAATGTCAGAGGCTGGATTTGTTCTGGAAGCAGGGAAAGTGTTCTTGTCTCTGCGGCGGCCTACTTCATTTGCTAAATTCTGCGGTGCTAACGAGTCATTACCTCTCCCTCTTGTCTCCTTTTAACCAGGTCTCCTGTTGTTTCATTTCCCCTGTCACAGGAACACACAACCTCCGATTACACAAACACGGGGCGCGCAGGATATTAAATGTTGCCTCGCGCACACAAACAGAGCATTGCCCGGGCAACTTCAGCAGCAGGTGCTGGAAGGGTTCCCTGGAGATTACGCTCAGAGACGGGCGGGCTCGATCCTCTGTCCGCACCAGATCGCGAGATTGAGAAACACGCGGCAACAGCTGCACAGAGCGCGCCTTCCTGTACCTGCTTCAATAAGACCAACCCGGAGCAGTTATTTTGGCAAGGCCTTGATGCTCTGCAGTACTGTGGTCTTAGCGCCTCAAGGACAGAGCCGCTTTTGTGTCAGAATCAGTTGTTAGCTGTACTGTGTACATGTCCCTGTGTGATGACTTTGACATCGATCACTGTCTCCAGCTGTATTTCCTGTAATATGAAATTGTCATACGCACAGTTCGGTTTCCTGACGTTTACAGGTCGGTCCTGGCAGCAGTTTCTGCCTTTGGCCACATGTTCTGTCAGGATTAATTTTCCTACGATCCTCCAGTAGACTAACCCGCGAAGCGCCCCGGCCCCAGCTCGCGCCGTTACACGGACATGACTCGTCGCACGTGTGCGCCTAGGCTTAGCTCCGGCCTTCTCGGGGCCTGCACTGTCTCACAGCTGTCTCTGCCAGCATGGACATCAGGCCGGGCAGCTTCACGCTTGCACACAGGCGAGAGCCCGCAGCGGCGCTAGCCTCGCCAACACATGTCAGGCCTGACAACATGTCCCTTCCGCTTAGGAACATCAACCTTTGTGACCAAAGTAGTGGGGGGTTTTTAGGCCTTCGGCTTCTGGATTTGACCAAAATCACGATGGCCTTGCCACAGAGGCAATTTCTCACGCTGTCCTATTAGATGGATTTCATGTGACTGTTTGCATGTGGCTTTGTGTTCAGATCTCTTTTGCATGGGCCACAATGTGTAAACAAAGCATTTTCATAAGCACAGTAATAGTGTAATGATATGAGGTGTCTATTTGACACCTTTGCAGTGAGAGAAGAGGTATTATAAAAATAACTTTTTTTCTTTAGCCTGACATTTCACTTATTACTAACCCCTAATTGGGCAAGAATTGTGGGTACATGGGCTCAATCCAACTATGTGATCACAGACTCAGATAGACTATGCTGATAGTAAAAATCTATAGTAGTCTCTTCACTATAGGTACTGAGATTTGCAAGCTTGCGTGTTTTGTCAAGCAGCCAGTTTAGTAGCTTTAGCAATCTAGTACATGCTACAAGTGAACTGCTTACCATGAGTTTATATTCTGGTTTTACATTGACTGTGAATTTGCTTTCTACTTAAAGCAAAGCTTCTGACATCCTTTTTAATAACCCAGTTAGCACAAAACATTAAAATATTTGCAACATTTCACCACAGCCTTACAACAAAAGGTTGTGTAAGGTTGTAGTAAATAACAACATTGTAGCAAAATTTTTACAACGTTTATTTTTTTACCCCACCCCCAAACCACAACTTTCCAGCAATGTTGTAAATACATTCAGATCACACTTATAACATTTTCCTAAAGAAAAAACGTATAAGGACGTGTTTGCAATCCAACAAAACCAAAACCCAACAACATTGTCACAACTTTCTACAATCTTTAAAAAATGTTTACATTTTCAGCGCTGTTATTTGACACAACCTTGCATAACCTTACTGCAGTGTTGCAAAACGTTGCAATAACATTTTCATGCAGACTTGTTTTCGTTAGAGTGGATCAGCACAAGATTCTCTGGCATGATATATTAGTTGGCCAGATGCTTTAGTAAAAAGGGCAAATATGTGTGAAATAAACACTTTTTTTTTTAAGCTGCAAAATTGACATCCTAGGATAGAGCTAAGTAGCTGCTCGTCAAATTTTGTTTGCCGGGGAAAGGGAATCCAAATCGTGGGCGCTTATGGTAACTCCTTTTTTTGTTGTTGTTTATTTTTGATACTGTTTTCCTTCAAGGATGCTTTTTGGGAGAGGTGGACGGGAGCCGTTGGTGCGCGTGTAATGTATTGTTTGAGGGTACTGTTTGGGGAAGATGACGGGGGTGACGTTTGCTGTGACTGGTGAAGGTGTGGGTAAAGATGTGAAAACAGGATCTGCATCTTGCTCCTCTTCCCCCCATTTCAAACTCTATCCATTAAGCTAGAAGGCTTGGGGGAGATTTTTAGGATTCTGTTCTTAGCTCATTCGCAAGTAGCCTGCACTGTCAGTTTTTCTTTCAGGATCAAATAGCAGGGTCTCTAATTAATCAGTGAATTGGAGACAATCCTGTTACCCTCTAGACTTTGATTAATATTACGCTAACATAGTGCTATACACTTCAGAGGCTGAGTTCACAAAGTTATAATGAAGCCTGTGTGTGATTATCTTAGTGGCCTACCTGTATATACTCTAGACCGGTGGGAGGTTTCAGAGTTTCGGTAGTTTTCCAGAAGATAGCAGGAGACTCCTACTTAGAGTGCTGGGAAACAGAAAGGAGCATGCACTGAAACGGTTACAGGCTTAATTCATGTATTAATGCAAATATTAAATACCTTCCCCGCTTGCTACAAGGACCACTGCCTTTTGTAATCAGCTTTCCAAGCCTCGCTCTTGAGCCTCTCGAGAGGGAGCTGATAAGGCCGCGCGCATTAGCATCCCATCTCTGTCTCTGTCGCCTAGAGACACTACAGCGAGAGACGCGTACTAATGTTTCCGGATGCTGCCGGACACGAGGCGTTCTGATACGAATAGCCGCTCTCTGTTTGTTGTGGTTTTTGTCTTAGCGTTTGATTTGCAGAAGAGACACACCTCTTTATCAGCCTCTATTATCTCCGTTTTGTTTTAAAAACTGATTTGCATACAGTGTTTATTTGTTTTCGCAGAATCTATACGGCCAACAGTACCGCTTCAGCCAACAAGCTGTCTGTATTGTGAAATGTGTCTCTTAATTGTCACATTTAATCATAATTGATGGAAATGTAATGTCTTTTCTCATTAAGAGGGTCGTGGGCTCAGAAAGCTTGGGAACCATTGTCTTAATTGTCACATTTATGGTTGCCACAGTAGCCTACGCTTTGCCCTTCACTTCAAGGAGCTAATTTGTTAGCGTTTATAATATATATATATATATATTTTTTTTTTCCCCCTAAGATTTATACCCTCTTTGATTTCATCAACCCCCAAACTCACAATACTATGCAAGAACCAAGAAAAGATTCATGCATAAAATAACATTTTAGACTTAAAATTAGTGTTAATGACAAAATGCATTGTGTGATTGAATAGAGAGCCAATTGATGACTGTGTAGTCAGGTGATATTCATAGGACAAGTAGACATGGGGGAATGCATAGGCTACATACAATTCATACATTTAGAGGGGTTTTTTTATAGCCCAGAACCTATAATAGCAATAATAATCACCATCATCATAATCATAATAATATTCATGAATGCTATTTTTTCAAAGAGAGTGCTCAAAGAGTTTTCCAATAAAGTACTATAAACTGATACAGTAAAAATAAAGATACACACATACAGTAACTATGCAAAGTAAAAAAACAGACATCTATAATAAAGGAAACAAAATCATACAGAGGACTAAAAACGGCATTAGCCTACTTAAAACTGTAGTCAAGTTTAATAAGATGTCACAAACCTAGAGGAAAAAAAGTTGAAGAAATTCGCCCCCTGGTTTGGGGCGAAAACTTTAATTTGAGGCCAACAATTGTAAATATTTACTCTAAATGTGCATTTGCCTATTTATATTTGGAACAGGGACCTAAACACGGTTTTGGACTCTCTCTGCTTTTCGTTTTGAATAGCCACTCTGGTTAGGTGTGTGTGGATTTGCGTCCTGCATGTATGTATTTACTGCACATGTACTGTACAGGTACTCCTCACTTAATTAACGACCGAGTTCCGTTCCTACGACTAGGTCGTTAAGCGAATTGGTCGATAAGCGAGGAGCAGCCGTTTACCGATATTTCAAGCATACTGAACTGTTAGTGGGTAGTGTAGTGAATACTGACCGACTGCGGGAACGAGACAGACTGAGAAAGGGTGATGCGAGATGAGATGCTTGACGCTGAGACGCCGCGCTGCCGTTTCCACGACCAAAGTTTTCGTACAGCGTACACTGCCGACTGGTCGGAGAGCTGGTCGTAAGCCCGCGCGGTCGTTAAACAGGTGGGTCGTTAAGTGCGGAGTACCTGTATCGCTACTATCCATGAGCAGAACTGTATGTTTGTGTGTGTGTGTGCGCGCGCACACTTGCGTGTGTGTTGGGAGGCGGGGCAAGGCAGGTGTGCTGAATAAATGCTCATCAAATCGTGTTTTAAGTAGGACTTCAAAAGCTTGCATTGTCTGAAAAGCCTGTGTTAGGATGACGATGATTAAAAATGCATCGGGTCACTGAAACGAGCGCACTGCCTGCTCTGCGCTCTCCGAAATAAAAAATCGCGTTAATTACCTCCCACTTTGGTCAATTTCATATTCACACCTTGGGCTGAAGGTTTAACATTTTTTAGATGAACAAAGGCAGCTCAAAATGAGTCAATGCATGCATCGCTAAAAGCGCCTTCAGCCATCGAGATGAGGGAGCATACAGAAAAGCAGAGATATTCCTGCTGGTGGTTTATTTATAAACTTTTCAAAATAGCTCCAATTAAGCAGAGATGTGCAGCACCGCGAGCGCGGCGGCTCACCGAGGTCTTTGAAGAGGAACACAGAAAAGGGGGCCGCATTCGCGGGGACTGCGCCCCTCCGTAAGCTTCTGGAGCCAAGACAAGCGTAGCGCTTTGAACCGGCACCGGGTTGCGTGAGCACAGTCTGAAAGAATTTCTCCTGCACGGCCGGTTTGGCTTCACACTCTCCAGCTCAGTCCTTGATTCAGATTTATGGCTGACGTTTCCTGAAAATTTGATTCCAAAAATGGAATGGAAATTGCTCACGCCACCTCCCTTAATAATGAGGGGAGATGGATTGAGGATGTCAGCAAATGCGGTGCTTAAAATTGCGATAATTTGCCCCAAGTATTCAAAACTTTTTTTTTTAAACAAATGTTTAAAATAAACAAATATAAAAATGATTCATTACAAAACCTTGACCCTACAGCCCCCTTGCCTAGACATTCCACTGCTTTTTTTGTTTTACGAAAACATGTCCCCTTAACGAATAATAGATTTTTGTTTCCCCTCTTACATTTACACTTAGCAAACGCTTTTATCCAGAGTGACGTACACAGTTTACATACAATCCATTTATACAGCTATATATTTCAGAGAAGTAATTCAGTTTAAGTACCTAGTTCAAAGGTACAATGGCTGCGCCGCGGTAGGGAATCAAACCTGCAATCTCTGAGTTATAAGCCCAGTTCCCAAACCATTATGCTACACTGCCTCTCTTCTCATGGGAATGACAGACTGGTTGTTGTCACAGGTTTTTGCCCCCTCATTAGACTCACAGAATCAGAGGCTTGGAAATGGATGTGCCTTCAAAGCACTGATTGGTAGTGAAAAAAACACACACACCCAGACAGATTGTGAGAGCATGCATTCAAGCAAAACAAGATGTTAAAGAACGGGGGGTGGGGTGGGGGTCTCTCCAAGATAATGGCACTTTTCCAATCTAATTTTATGGCTAGCAGCCTAGATGAGTTCATTCCGCTAACTGCCTCTATGCACAGCTCTATATCGCTGTCAATGACTGCGCGTGATTGGACAGAAACAATATCTCAGGTCAGTGTCCACGTTCTATGGCACTGAGGGGGAATCTATCACAGGGTGTCATAAGTGTTAAGCCCACTTGCAGTTTCTCATGTTGTTGGCTGTATTCATCACCCACATGTGTCCATAATAAAGGCCATTATTCCATATGAAGATTAGGAAGAGCCACAGGACAGCATGTGAGGCGAGACGCATGCTGCGCTCCTCAGGTCTTTATGCCGTAATGTGGAGAGACGCACTTTACTGCAGCTATACACAGATTTGAAGAGGAAGCTTTCAAAAGCTCTTTATATAAACATGAATATTTTGAAATAACTGCCATAACGTCTCGATTTGATAATTGAGGGGTGTCTTGTCCTGGGCCAGAGGGGCCACAATTTGAATGCTTTTTGACCTCTTTTTAAGAGACTTAACAATTCCCAGATTGGGGGGAGTGGTTTACATGGTCCAATTAAGGCAGCCATTTGTTGAATCGGTTGCTGAAATATTCACTTATTAAAGAAACTGCAATTGGCCAGTACCATAATTGGGGGCATTTGATTTAGGGTAATGAAAGAAAGTTTGCATCAAAGTTTTTGACGTTTTTTGGTATGACTTTTGACGATTATTACATTTCTGTCTGTATTTCAAATTTTTTTCTCTACACACTGAATGCCTGGGAGACAACATTCTGAGAGACCCATGTATTATATCATTACCACTCTTTTAACTGACCAATGTTTCAAATCCAAGCGTTTTGATTGGTTTGTGTCTGTATATGTTTAAACGGACCCAATCTCTAATACAAATGATTGCACTCTCCCATAAATTGTATGAGGTATAGTGCAGTCTCATTCTCAGATGGCAAGCCCTGTAAATGTGTTGAAAAAAGGGTGATATCTTCCGATTTCCACCTCAAGATTCCTGAAGCATTTTCATTGGCTGGCTGAGCATTCAACTCTAAGAGGTCGTGATTCGTAGAAAATCATTGACAGGGAGGGTGTCAACAGGGCTTTTCACCAAACACAGTGCTTTTATGGGCAAATGTAAAGAAGCCTGACTCACAAGGCTAGGTTCATTATTAAAGAGACCTTTTATTCCAGAGTGCTTGCAGAAAGTTTGACTGTTATATATTATTTTGTGTTGAGCAAGGGGACTATCCCCTGGATCCAGTTGTCTTAAGACTAGTGATTTATTAAAAGAAAAAAGCTCTCTGGCACCAGAGTCCAATATGACATGACACCTGGATTCAGTCAAAACATCCAAGCCATCTTATGAAAATGCACTTTAAAGTAAAGTTGAATTAAACTTTGTTGTAACACATTATTCTGGGAAGGTTTTTTGTTTTTTTGTTGATTGAATAGCACATTCCCTCAAGGTGCCATACAATCAATGTTTTATTAAATCCAGGGGGTTCTTCTTGAGAGCCTGTCCCTGATCCCCACCCATCCCACCACCTCACTGGGGCTGGCCTGCAGAGTTCCCACAGACACGCCTGTCACAGACATGCCTGCAACGGCGCTATATAACAGGTGGCCAACCCTGGCCCTGAAGAGCCACAGGCACTGATGGTTCTGATTTTCATCTTAAAAAGCCCCAACCAATTTAGACGCAAGAAACCAGGTTATGTGAGCTAACTGTGTAATCAGCTGTATGTCATTGATCAGTCAAGTGCTGAGTAACAACGTAAAAGCAGCAAGCTAATCTTTGTTCTATCCAAGACCAGGGTTTGCCATCATGCATCATAATAATGAGATCATTCATCGGTAGGCCCGGCAGCTCAGAGCTGACAGGCGTCGTTCATCGGCGTGACCGATGCTGACGCTGCTGTTTATCCCCGACCTTCCCCACCCCATCCCCCCACCCCGACCCACAGATCGCAAGTTTGTCATCGCCAACACGCGGGTGGAGAACTGCGCCATCATCTTCTGCAATGACGGCTTCTGCAGGATGTGCGGCTACTCGCGGGCCGAGGTCATGCAGAAGCCCTGCACCTGCAACTTCCTGTATGGCCCGCGCACCAAACGGCTGGCCGTGGTCCAGATGGCCCAGGCACTGCTGGGCTCCGAGGAGAGAAAAGTGGAGATCGCCCTCTACAGGAAAGACGGTAGGATTGCACCATGTTACAGTAATGCCACCCAGTTTGGCTTGGAGAAATTTAAATTCATAAAGCACATAAAGTCTTGTTGTACGACCCGCGGGCAGATTTAAAGAGCAGCGTAATTTGCTGTCAAAGCCACGGGATTGCCAATGCAGTTAATTTGATTGATGTGCGTGAGATTTTATGAGCTGGACGTGTGAGTGTGAGATTGACCCTTAATGTGTGAAACTCACACGTGACGGGCGAGACTTGAGGCCCCTGTAAACGTTTGCACTTGGCTTACACGGACCAGACTTTCCACGGTGGAGTATCAGTTGATTGTTCTTAACCAGCCACACTTTCCAACTTACACTGAGAGACATGTCTGCCGTAATGGATGTATACAAAATTGCTGACTTAAAGAGGACGGTGGGCTGGAAAAGCACTGGAATTGCACAGATGTAGTATCAATGTAGATGTAGTAAAATGCTGGACAGGCACGTGTGTTTGACGATAAGGGTGAACCTCAGTAGAATGTCAATAATAGCCAGCGGTGCACATAAGTGGTACTCCAGTATGCCTTCGCGTCCTCAAACGTTAATGCCTGTGTCAGCTCACCTGCTAAACGTTAATTTGCATCCCAAGCAAGACAATTAAACTTATAAAACAAGGAAAGTTTACTAGTCTATAGTTTGAGAATATTTGGGACCAAAGAACAATACAATAACAGGAGCTCCCCCCACTCTCTCTCTCTCTCTCTCTCTCTCTCTCTCTCTACCCCTCTCTCTCTCTCTCTTGCTTTCTCCTCCTCTTCCTCCTCCTCCACCTCCTCCTCCTCCTTATCCTCCTCCTTCTCACTGCTGTTGGAAGGTTCAGTGACGTGATTGCTATCACTGCCTCTCTGCCTCTCGTCTGCCACGATATGTAGCGTTACACTTCAGAATGATTAAATGAGCTCCTCTTGAGTTCAATGGGCCATTCCTGATACAGCCAGCACTTAATCAATCAGTCTGAAATGCAGACTTCTCGCTGCTGTTGGTTCTCCTTTGAAACACAATGCATTATACATGACTCGAGGAAGCTATAATCGAGGGCACAATTCAGCATGATTACCTGGAGGAAGGGCTGGCTGGCTCAAAGACCAGAATCTCCTTCCGGAACTCCGGGCCTCTAGTCTGGAAAGCAAGAAGGTGATCTGAAGTCGTAGGTTTGAATATCTTGTGGGACAATGCTGTGTTATAGGCCCCTTAAGCAAGGCACTCACTGTGAACTGTGACATCCATTAGATATCCAGCTGAATGAACGTGCACATTTTAAAACAAACTACTGCATGTACATCACCCTGCATGTGATCATTTGATAATTTATTTTTGCAAAAGGAATTGCTGAGCAAGCATTATGTTCAGAGTTGCTACGATTCTACAGTCCAGCCCTTCGTATCGTATTTCAGATTGAAATGAGGTGCAGTGTGTTTGAATAGTTTGATTGTAGATTACTGTTGATGAGGTCAGCAGTATTTTAGGATCTGAGGAGCAGTCGTGTTTAGACGGGGCTGAACGGAGGGTCAAGCATGCCGTCCTCTCGGTGGGACTGGAAACAGGATACAAGCTGGAGGAAGTGAAGGGGCGGAGTTTCGCCTCCCCCTTGCATGGTGTCGGCCTATCAGGAGCGCGACCCAGGGTGTGTCAGAAGGGACGCAACAGCTGAGCCCCCTGTTTTTAGCACAGCCGCCAATGATCGTCACAGCTCTTTGATCCGGGTCAATCCTAGAAATTAACGTGTTCAGCTGTTCATTACGAAGACAGGCGTCAGCCTATCGACATGACGTCATGACCCAGGGTGAGAGCAGAAATGGTTTCGTTTAATAGGCACAGAAATGAACCGGTAGCTGAGCCTGCTTTTTCAGTGACTTTTTTAAGCGCCCCCAGCTCATTGATCAGGTTCTATCTCAGAAATGAGAAAAGGAAACAGCACTGTTGAAAGAATAAAATAAAAAAACCATGCCCAAGCATAATCACGCTGTCGAAGCTGTGTTTTGCGGTGCGTTCATTTTGAGGTTGGAATAATGGAATAATGGATTGTGACAGGATATGTTCCCATAAGGCTGGTGGAAAGCCTGGTTCATTAATTCCTAAAAATGCTGCAAAATGCTGGTCTGTCTCCTTGCCTGAGGATCCATGCAAACAGCCTAATGACTAAATATAATAACATGACAAAACCCTGAGGGATTATATGGAAAGATTTACAGTAGTGTGTGCTTCCGTGTGTGTGTGCATGTGTTTGTGGGCCAAACAGCTTGCAAGATATTACTCTGTCTTTGCAATAATTGGAAGTCTATGGAAAATATGCTGTTATTTGTATCCCTAAACAGAAGGCCTTCCCCACAAGGCCCTATTATCCAGATACCCTGTTTTTGAATAATTTTGGTGTACTGCATGTTTCATTGTGGATTCAAATAGTAGTACTCAAATGTGTTGATGAGTGTGTGCGTGTGTGTGTGTATGTGTGTGTGTGCGCACTCACATCATTTCCTAACATATGTGAATATATGTTTCTGGTTTTGAACACAGAACTAAAGTGATCCTGTTATCCTCTTAAGTGACTGAAGCTCAGTCCTCTGTGGTTTTTTCATCCAGTTTTAGATTTAGATTCATGTAGACATGCAGAATGAGGAGAGCAGACGAGCTAGATTAGTTATATCTGTGCCTATTAAACCAAAGAGAAAGGACGAACATTTCTGCGCACTTAATCACAGCTCATTAGCTGACTTTGAGCCTCGTCTTTTTCTTCTTTCTTCTCTTTTTCGACAAACTGTACAAATTATTCAAATTATCCTTCGTCTCCCACGCTCCCTTTACTCTCTCTAGCGAACCTCACGGCTTGTCATTTTTGCCTGCCACAGAAGCGGGTGAGTGCTATTGCCACCATGCTGTCACTGTCATATCCAGCCTCCTCGTGTGTTTGACTGCTTGCGAGTAATCAAATCTACTTTATTCAATTCAATTCAATTTTATTTGTACAGCGCTTTTTACAGAGCAAAACAGGAAATATGAAAACACGAAAACACCAGGCTTGAACTCCCAAAAATCCAGAAAGTGAGACAAAACAAAACTCTGTTAACTCTGGTAACTGGAACAAGAGTCTTGTCCCTGACTGGCTCATTGGCTGACTAAGTGGCTTCCATGGGAGTGAACTGCAGTACCCTTTTCTACCATTAGATGGCGAAAGGATGGCAACATTGTCACAGCCGCTGAACAGTGCCTGTTCAGGTCTTGTTAGAACCCCCGACCGCAGAATGGGAATTTAGAAGAAGGCTTATTTTTGTTTCTGCTCTCTGACAGGAAGTTAGCGAAGTTAGCATGCTCGTTAGTATTCGCGTGGCTCGCTGCTCAGGTCAATATCAATCGACCGTAGCATATCTCATTCTTTTCCCCCTCGAGGCAAGCGCAGCGCCACACTGAACTCGTATCCTTTTCTCTATACATGGGTCCATGTAGCCTTGTGATTCTCCCCCAATGCGATTACACGTACAATTAATCATAGCAATTACACGTCGATGCACACTTCCCCCAGACGTGGCTAGAAGGAGTTACAGGCTTTTAAAGGGAAGATTGAATCATTGGGTGTTTTTGCATTAGTAACACAGCGAAGAAGTCTTCTGCTTCTTGGATGGTTACCATTGTATCTGTTGGGGC
The DNA here is from genome assembly GCA_029706075.1 of Aldrovandia affinis. Classification (NCBI taxonomy): domain Eukaryota; kingdom Metazoa; phylum Chordata; class Actinopteri; order Notacanthiformes; family Halosauridae; genus Aldrovandia; species Aldrovandia affinis. The sequence goes on from JAINUG010000041.1 coordinate 4,241,248, forward strand.
ATGTCCTAAAGAAAATATTTGAGAGGACATAGACCTTGAACAGTGCAGTTCTTGAATTTAGATCAGGGTTATGCCTATACCCATATAGGTTAACTTGACCCAGCAGCTCCAGGATGTGTTGATGTTGCGTGTTTGTTGCTGGCAGCTACAGGTAACTGCCAAAATAAAATAAACACTTGAGTACATTAAGGGTTCTGGTGACATTGTTATGATGTGGAGTGCATTTTCCTGGCATAGTTTAGGTCCACCCAACCCCTTAGAGGGTAAGGTAAACGTGATCACCTTCACCCTATGGTGACGCATTACTATCCTGATGGGAGTGGTCTCTTCCAGCATGACAATGCCAATGACAGGGTACAAGTGATCACTGAATGATTTGATAATTATGAAAACAATCTAAACCATATGCTATGGCCGTCTCAATCACAAGACCTCAACCGAATCAAACTCTTACGGGAGATTCTGGAATGGCACCTGAGATAGCGTCTCACCACCATTAACAAAACACCAAATGGTGGAATTTCTCGTGGAAGAATGGTGTTGCATCCTTCCAATAGAGTGCCAGACACTTGTGTGTCAAGGTGCATTGAAGCTGTTCTGGTGGCCCACACCCTATTAAGACACTTTATGTTGGTGTTTCCTTTATTTTGGCAGTTATCTGTAGGACTGCTGTCACTGCTGGGACACCCCATAGCTGATTTTGTGCTCTCCGAGCACCCGTTTTCAGCTACTCTTTTTTAATAACGCTGCCAGCGATTCTCACCAAGGATTTGCGCCAACTCATTGATCAGGTTCTGTCTGTCTAATGACCGTGTTCAGCTCCTCATTATTAGAAGCAGTTTGCCTTAATAGTGTATTGATCGCAGGCCTCCTCGAAACTGTAAAAGAGTTATGCTCACTTGGAGGGCAGTTAGGGACCAAGAAGCACGATTCCCTGAGTGGTTCCTCCATCCTGCTGATGGTTGTGTAACAGGCTGTGAGCTGATTCTTGTGAGTGTGCTTGAGATGCGCGGGCCGCCTGGCTCGTCCCCCACCCCCGCAGAGAGCGCTCTCAAATCAGGGAGATTCAAACCTCCCGTGTGCTCTAGTCTGGGGACATGGTCCTGCATGCTGAGAGGAATCGCACAGGTAGCAAAAGTACAGACTACACGCACATACACATATACACATACATACAGGCAAACACATGCGCGCACCGGAACACACATGTACACATACGCTCACATGCGCAAACACTAGCACGGACACACAAGCAGGAGTGTAATATCTCCTGTTTCTTCCCCCAGAGTCACCAGCAGCTCAGAAGAGTCTGGGTCAGTAGCTTTAATTCCATGCACAGGGTCTGTGTGAGAGCCTACAGCACTACACCACTACACGCAAAGGCAATCAGGGTCCCTTCCAGCAAAAGCCCACGGAAAGGTTAAAAAAACCCACTTATGCAACATCTGCTTGAGTGACGCAATGATGCAAGCAGCACAGATGCGTGGGGTGGCCTAGAGTAACCTCCAACCAACTGTTCAGATACGTGTCAGCTATAAAACACGGCGTGATGTGAAACAGTGGTGCGGAACTCTCCGCGTTCCGTGTAAACTGTTGAAAAGTACGAGGGGCTCTTTCCTTTCCTGGTAATCCCTCTAAACAGAAATAGACCTCTGTGTGGATAGCCTTGTATTGCCCTGTGTGTTTTGAGTGGGGACAGAGGGGTTGCTGCAAATTCATCCAGCCAAATCGCGTGAGGCGGCGCTACTGATTATTATCCTCTGCGGCTTTTTGGTGCGAGCGTAGGGGTGTGCGCGCGCGTCGTGCCTATCAGGGTGTGTGTGTGTTTTTGGGGGTTGTGTTTGTGGGTGGATTTTATGTGTGTGTTTGAGGGGTTGCGTATGTGTGCGCGTGTGGGAGGTTTGTTTATGTGTTTATGGCTCTATGGGGGGTTGTCTGTGTGTGTGTGTGTGTGTGTGGGGGAGGGGGTGGGAGGGGGTAGAGATAAAGACAGTGTGTGTGAAAAGGGAGTGTATGAAGGAAGATAGAGAGAGGTTGAGAGCTGGAGAGAGTGAGTGAGACAGTGAGAGCCACAGATGCTGGGATGTGACAGAGGATGAAGTTTGAGTGATAGAGTGGGACAAGAGAAAAAGGGAACTAGTGTATGTGTGTGTACGTGTGTTTGTGTGTGTGCATGTGGTGCACATACGCGTGTTTTTGTGTATGTCTTTTTGTGTATGTGGCATGTATGTGCATGTTGTGTGTGTTGTATGTGTGTGTGTGTGTGTGTGATTGTGTATGCATGCAAGGTGCGTGTGTGTGTGGGTTGACGCGTGTGAGTGAGTGTGTGTGTGTGTTCACGCATGTGAGTGCATGGCTGTGTGCATGTGGTGTGTGTACATGTATATATGTATGCGTGTGTGCGTGTGTGTGTGTGTGTTTGAGTGTATATGCATACTGTGTGTGTGTGTGTGAGTGAGTGCGTGTGTGTGTGCATGTGGTGTGTGGAGAATCCCCTTGGACCCTGTCCCAGGCCACACAGCCCTGCACTGTGTCACTAAGAGCTGCTGTGACAGCTCCCATTAATCCCGGAGACATCTTGAGGCCTGCCTTCCAGCCTGGTGAGAACAGAGCTGGGGGAGCTGGCCTGACGCACATTACGCTACTCATTTGCTAGGCAGATGCCCTTATCCAGCTATACAGCTGAATATTCACTGGAGTGATACGGGTTATGCCCCCTGCTCAAGGCTTCCGCAGTGGTGGCTTCTGCCTCCGTGTTAGCGGTCCACTCCCCAGACTGCTGTCCACACTGCTGAGCGATAACATTAAGGTGGAGCACAAAGGGTCTGGTGCGTGTTGTGCTTGTCCATCTGTCTCCAAGCATGTGCAGTTTGTCTGGTAGTGCGAACACTGGTTAAATACAGGGCTGACGATGGTGGCGGATAGCGTAGCAGTCTAACGCATCGTATTTTGGCTGGTCCGGTACGGTGTGCGGTGCCTTTCAGAAACCGGTGTCTACCAGACCGGACCTGGTTGTCGGCCCCGAGGGGAGGGGGGAGGGTGAGCCGGCTCGGGTCCGCCACGAAGCACGTAAGGGCGTGGGTGGGCAAATTCTGTCTCGAAGGAAGTGGAGTTCGCTGCCCTCGGATTATTAGCCTCGTAGAGATGAGTGGCGGACTCACGTGGGGAGGGTAAATCAAGGGTGTAATTGGCTACCAAATTGGGAGAAAAATGGGATTTTTATTTTTTTTATTTATAAAATAAAATTCTAAAATTCTAAAATACAGGGCTGACTGCTTAAGCCAGCACTTCCAGGGTTCAAAAACGAGCCAGGACCATACCACCATCTGAGGAGTGAGACTATAAAAAAAGCTTCACAGCGGTAGACGGGTCTGAAGCTGATTGGCTGACCTCTGTGACAGACGGTTGAAAGCTGCGACCTTGAAGGGGCGTGGGTCAGGGGAAGCAGAATGGAGGCAGGTGGACCCGTTGAAGCCCAGGGTGTCTAAAGGCCATAGGGTCCCTGCTTCTGTAAGACCACGGAGGAGAGTCTCACTGTCGCATTATCACACTGTTAAGCAGTTACATTTTACATTTTACAGTTACGGTGTAATTAAGCAACGGTTTCGAGGTGACAGATCTACTGTATCAACGTTCTATTCAACCATTATGTACCAGCACGTATTTATTCATTTTTTTCCAGAAATGAGTTTCAGATTTTTTACAGTTTTTTCTCCCAATTTAGTGGCCAATTATACCCTCTATTTATTTCAATTTCCCCTCCCCACACGAACTCGCCGCTCGTCTCTACTAGGCAAGCTAATTCTCTGAGGGCAGTGAACTCCGCTTCCTTCGAGAAGGAAATCGCTCACCCACGTTCTGGAGACACCGTTATGCAATTCACAGTGAATTCGTGCTGGCTCACCCTCCCCTCCCTCCCTGGGGCGGACATCCAAACGCCGCCCCCATTCAGGGCACCCCACCAAGGCCGGTCTGGTACAGTTGGGTTTCGAACCGCGACCATGATAGGCAGCTCACACTCGTAAAGAACCAGTCAATACAGGTGCGTTAGACCGCTCCGCTATCAGAGGCCCCTCCAGCACGTATTTTGACAGTAATCCTGTAATGTTACTTATTTGAATGGGTGTGTGTGCGTGTGTGTGTGTGCCCACCGTTGCAATTTGTCCACATCATTTTACAAGAGAGAGAACAAATTATAGATATTGAACTAATGAATAAAATGAATTAATTAGTTTATCATCTATAATTTGTTCTCTCCATTATAGCGCAATGTTCAAATATGCTAATTTTAATGGTGTTTGATAAAATCCCCCATTATAAAAAAAAGTACCCCTGGAGACATCCCAGGTACTCCTAGCAACAACCCCAAAGTTTGTAAAACCCCAGTGCAATAAACCATGTAAAACGCTTAAGGTCTCCATGACAAAATTCTTACTGATGTATCAGCGTTTGACTGCATGTAATGACCTTGTTACGCGGGTGGACAGAAAGTGGGGTCGCGGGGTCAAACGGCATTGAAGTCTGTCATTGAAGTCAATTAAATGAGTCAGAGGGCCTGTGTGCAAATGCAAATGGGGCCCGATAAATCTTCCTTTCTTCCTGCCTTATTGGAGAAAAAAAAACCTAATTAAAATACTGGACTGTTAAGAAATAGAGTGCTCACAGAAAAAGCTTGGAGAGAGGGTGATCTCTCTGTTAGCGCTGCAAAACCCTCTGTTTTTTAGTTATGGGGGAGGGGTTGTGTTATGAGCCTTTAGCTTGAAAGTTGTGTAGCAAGTCAATCCAAATGCATTATGATTTGGGGGGAAATTAATTAATGGTGTTTGTGGGCTGTGGTGCATTACGGAGTCTTCACAGATTGATCGCTCTCTATACAGAGAGAGTGCAGAACGCGAACACAATTAATTTAGCTACCGGGAAGTGGTGAGGGTGCAGGGAGAAGTGCTTGCTTCACGGGGCATTAAGAAACAAGCGAGGGAATCTGCTTTGCACAGCGGCACATACCCACGCACTTCGACTTGATGGCTGGGAACAGTCACTCTGACATTCTGTTTCTGTGGCTCGTGTCATGTACAATGCAGCATATCGTGACCTGTTCTAGGCGTGTTTCGCGGATAAATAACAAAATCATTCCACAAAATCCTGACACAAAATATCAGAGAAATACGTAGGCCCGGCTCATGTGCAATGCACGTATTATTTCAACAGTCTAGTATTCAGGCCAGTTCGTCTGTAATGCATTAGAATTGTGAAATATGGGGGTAACTCTTCGACCCTTTTCAAAGTAAATATTTGCTGATGACATTTGAGAAGACATTTGCCATTTGCTGATTTGCAACGTGTCCATACAGATCGGCCACGGATAAGGGATTTGGCCAGGTAATGTAATGGAGGAACAGTTTAAGGGCCTGTTTCAAGCTCAACACAGTCTTGTCTGGGGTGAGGTGCAGTGAAGCCAGCAGGCCTGTGAACCGTTGAGAGCGGGGTGTTATTAAAGTTGCGTGTAATGAGTATCACATAAGGTGGTACAGGAAATAATTGGCTGGAGTGCTGCAGCATTCTGTAAGTAGGCATATCTCCCCCAATACAAAGGGCAAAGATTATCTATGGAAGCAAGATATTGGGCCTACATGCTCTATTGGCCATCAAGTAATTTCCCTTGGATTCATATGGCCTTTTATCCAGCAACTTACAAGACTAGTGCATTTACATGCTAGAGATTGCTAGAGCTATCCAACAGTAAGTTACAGTCTAAACATTGCCAACGTCCATGCTTCAAAAGGGAAAAAGAGTTTATACTTTAATTTTTAGATTTTATTTTTTTGAATGAGTTTTCATCCACAGCCCCTTGGCAGGTCGTATCCCTACACACAACAAATAATTAATACAAGCAATAATGATATGTTTATGAAATGGACATCTATGAGCCTCATATTTTGTGTGTGTTTCTTTTCTTCAGAGAACAGCGCTAGCTACCTTTAAAAGGGCCATTGATTTTACAATGAGATCTCAACCGTATGGTGGGTTGAGGCGGGGGACGGGGTTCAGCTGCACTGTGTAAATCTGCTTGACATGATTTGTTTATTACCATGGTAACATTTACCTGACATCTCCGCGCAGGAGGGACACGTCGGGGCGGGGCCAGAGGCCGCGTTGTAACAGGGTGTTCGGGGAAGAGCGGGGCATTGTCAATATTCACGGTCCAAAGCGCAGCTGATCCCCTCATCTCCCCGGCCGCCGTGCTATGCTCGGATCCCCCCCTCTGCCGCCCCCACCTGCTTTTTCATCCCTCGCTCTTATCCAATTTCTCTGGGTGGCTGGAGGAAGAAAAGAAATTGCTGGTTTTTAGTGAGATCTCGGTTGCCTGGGTTTCCGTACAATATAAATTTGAGTTCTGAGGACTGCAACAACAAAAAAATTGTCCATGTAAAGAATAAATGTGTGAAAACTCTAGACTCAGAGATGAGAAGGACCCGGATAATGAGGAATAGACCAGGCTAACTCGCTGAGCATTGAACAGGGGAATTGGACCCAGAGGGTGTGGTGTTTCTCCAAGCTGAGGGCTCAGTGTCATAGGCTTCTATCTGAAATTTATGCAATGGTCTTTTGAAATTTAGGACAGGTTAAACATCTGATTTTCTAACCTGTTTTGTTAGTTATGTTTCATTTATGTATGTCGAAACGCACACAAATACAATACAATAGAGTACAAATTATATTAAGTGAAAGCTGAAAAGTTGAAGGCTTCGCAGCTCAAACCTGTATGCCAAGCCCCATAAATGGAACCTGCCGCATGACTTGACTATGGGACCGTATTCAGAAAGTGTCACAGAGTAAGAGTGCTGATCTAGGATCAGTTTTGCCTTTTAGCTCAAAATGGATAAGGTTGGGATATGGACAGGGGAAACCTGATCCTAGATCAGCAGTCCTACTCTGAGACGCTTTATGACTGCAGTCCCTGATAAGAGGCTCTGCCCGCAGGGCTGACTCAGATGTAGATATCTGCACGGTGATGAATGGGAGGTAAAACGGGTTGAGCAGTGATATAATGGGTGGCCATTTTACCCTCAGGGAAGCCACTTTGCTCATGGCTCTATGAACAGAGAGCCTTAAAAGGGCACAGTGGTGCTAGCCACAAAGGGCTACACCAGCGTGTCTGTTATTATGCACCTTTTTATGAACAGATTTTCATCTGGAGGCCTGAGATATTATAAATTTATATGAGGTATAACATATTAGACCATACAGAGGTGTAATATGTTACATTGTACAGTATAAATGTATAACTTTCAGGACCATATGTTATATGCAGTATACTGTATATATATGCAGACACTCCTCGGGTTACCTTGGCTTATGTAAAATTCGACTTTATGGAAATTAAATTTTACCGTAATTAAAAAATTTTAATTGCCCACCAAGTTTGCGTTAGTTATGGAAAGGGCGGGCAAACTGTCATTGAAAGTGATGGAAAATACATAATTGATCAAAATTGTAATTTGAATTATTTTTTGTCATTTTAAATCTATTGTAAATACAGTATAGCCTACACTATATCTTGACTTGCGGAAAATGTGACTTACGGAAAGCCTTCAGGAACAGAACCCTTATGTAATTTATTGATTTACTAATACATTTACCAACCCTTGCGTAGCCAGTTTCTGAGGTGATGTTGGCATGGAAGTCTGAGGGAAAGACATCATCAACTTGGGGCAACTGTGGTCAAAATGACATACTCCTCGACCGTGATGTCCACGCATTGGTTGGAGACACGAGGCAAAACAGAGGAGTGACTCTGAATCAGTTGATTGCAAATATCAATCTGGGGCGTGAGCAGGCAGTTTAATCAAGAACAGTCTGTCCCCCAATTCCATATTAAGGCACTTTATGTTGGAGTTTCCTTTATTTTGGCAGATACCAATATGCGTATCATAAAGAGGCCTGGTGTGTTACACAACGAAGAATATCATACACAGGTATAAGATGTCCTCATTTATACAGGTAGGCGGCAGACATGTGACCCACGCCGCATTAAAATGACCGTCAAGCTGAAGTGTGGCCCATGGCGTATTCCAAGGACCCTCGAGCTAATGCGTGCAGTCCGTTTCATGCTTGTGTGAGTGAGACACCGCGCGGCGCACCAGGACGAGCGTGCATCTCCAGCGGTTTGTGTGTAATTGGCTTTTCCATTTAAGCATGTCCTTCTGCAGGCCCCCTCAAGGATTTCCACGTCGGAGAGAGAGAAGCCATCCTGCTCATTATTTTCCTGAAGATTCGCTCGCTTTCTCCCTCCCTCTCGTTCTCTCCCTCTACAAAACTCTCGCCCTCTCTCTCTGAAACTGTCTCTCTCTGTCTCCATTTCTCGTTCTCGCTATCACTCTCTCTCTCTCTTTCTCTGTCTCTCGCCCTCTCTTCTGTCTTTCTCCGTTTCCCTCTCTCGCTCTGAAACTCTCTCTCTCTCTCTCTCTCTCTCTCTCACACACTTGCTCTCTTTCTGTCTCTCCCTCCCCCCCTCTCTCTTTCTCTGAACCCACCCACTCCTTCTCTCAGCCGCTCTCGATCACACTGTCATTCGTTTTTAGTTTTTTGGAAATGCGATTTTTTTTATCGAGGTCACGGAAAATGTCATGGCAGTTCCATCTCCGGTTCCGATGTTAATGCAGTAGTCTCACACAGGAAGACCAGCCCCTTAATGACAGTTAATTAGCGGGTGCTCTCATCCTCTCCTGGGATCACCGGCCCTTTATTTCACTCCGCCGGGTGTCCTGCTAATTAGGGCGTCCTGTCAGCAGGGCACCCTGCTCCCCTCAAACAGCAGAAATTCCTTTTTGTGAAACAACATCTCTAATTATGCATCCAGATCTTTGAACATCACCTCGCAGCGACCTTTTAAAAGGATTGCCTCACAAATCATTAAAGTTCCCTCTCTCCTTCAACTTGGGTCAAATTCTTCAGGTTTTTTCTGAACGCTTCGCTGCAATTGAAAATTCTAAACCCGTGACATTTGATAGAAACCAAATCCTGCGACCGAATCTTTAATTCAAGTTAGGGCTCCCTCGATGCCTCTCTCTCTCTCTCGTTCCCCCTCTCTCCCTTCCTGCCTCTCTCTCCCTCCCTCCTTTTCTCTCTCTCTCTCCCACTTTCTCTCTCACTCTCCCCTCTCACCTTCACTCTCTCTCTGTTCTTTGCAGTAAGAGTCAGAATGGATCTGTTACATTGCTGTTTATTATTGCATTATTTATGCGTCTGTAGCTTTTACCCGAGGCAATTGGAAAGTCTACAGGACCACGTACCTGTGGAGTACAGCACTAGCCAGGGACAGCTGTGGCACAGTGCCCTGTCCTCATGTCCTGTATGTGTCTGCTCAATCCATAGAACCGCATCAAAACTAAACAAAGGGATACATAATTCAATGTCTTAAAATGCTGAGTAATAAATCAGTTAAATAATTGCATTTTATTATTTTACTTATACATTTACCAGCTCATTTATTTTCATTTATGTATTCACATTTATTTGTTATTATAATGTATTATAATTTGGGGATAAATTAATTGCTGGTTCTTTTTATTTGCTATACACTTTCATTTAGTGGTGTTTTTGTTTGTGACGTGCTTTCATTTGTCTGTGTTTGCGGAAACGATATTGCAAATCATAGATTTAGTGTATGATACTGCAGTGAGGGTGATTTCATGCTCTCTGTTGTCCGTGGGCTGTTCTGATGGATTGTGTTTATTATGCTCAGTTTAATGGGAAAGCTTCAATATTACAGCTTTCAATCTTTCAGATGAGGTCGGCCGTTTCTCTCCTACCACTGTGTGAGTCATGAGCACCACCCATATGAACTTAATCGCTGGTATGTCAACAAGCCCCCGGCATCTGAACGCGCACCACACCACCACTGTAGCGTGACTCAGCTGGATATCCCGCGGTTGGCCTGGGCGCGATATAGAACAACAGCGCTGCTTTTTGTCAGCGCGTTATAGCATCAGCGGTATCTCTTCCTACACTCCTCCTGCCTGGCCAATTTACCTTGCTGCTAAAGCGATAGCCTACATTATTTATGAGTTCATGTGGAAGGTCGGTTGTTTTCAGTTTCGACCTCAAACGAAATATGCGCGGAGAATTGGGCGCGCAGTCGACGTAGACACAAACGATTGGTCATAATATTTGCACAGGATTTATCGCTCGCTGGATGCAAATGAGACTCGCGCCGTCTCCGTGTATTAAACAACCCCCTGTGCCCGAACGCCATCTCTGTAATGCTGTGCTATTGATGGATGCACAGTGTAGAATGAATCAGCGCAGCTGCGTGCGGGCTGGAGGCTGCCGACAGGAGTGTGGGTGGTTTGTTATGGTCCCAGCGCAGTGGAAAAAGGGATTGACGTGCCGGTAATGGAAAGTGCCGTGCTCGCTTCTGTCCGCCCCGGTTTCTGATGGCCGATACCGTTTCTCGGATGGCGGTGTGGGAGAACAGCACGTTGCTTCATCCCGTCCTCCCTCCCTCTCCCTCTAAGTGTTCCCACAGGTTTTACGTCCCCCTTGATCGGGTACCGCTGGCCTAATGTTATATTTAATAGTTTATCCCCTGAGCCTTTAATACTGGAGGGAACATAAACTTTCAGATGCCTCCATAGATCAGCCTGTGAGTGTGGGTGGCAGAAACACACATACAGACAAAGACACACACACATGCTCACACACTCATATGCATGCACACTCAGGCACATGCGCATAGATACAAACATACAGACAATGGTTCACATACACACACACACACACGTGTGTACATACATGCATACTCATGCACACAGAAAAACACCCACAGACATGCAGACACACACACACACACACATTTTAATGCACACACAGGCACATGCACACAGATACGCACATACAAAGACTCACACACATGCATACACGGGCACAGATACACACAGACATATGTACACTCGCGTATACGCATGCACATATACAAACATGCACACACCCACAGACAAACAGATACACACCCACACACATGCACAACTGAATGTGCATTTTAATCAGCACCAGCTCTTTTTACAGAAAGAAACTTGTGATTTGCCTAAACTACCTAGCCTCGACAATACATCAAATCAGTAGATTTCTCAAAGCCTGTTCAAAGGAACAACAGGACCCCCTGGGCAGAGATGAGCAATTACACACCATTACTGGCTGCATTCGCATTTAGACCCACCAAATGCCATATCTTCTGCCCAGGGAATTTCACATAAGCACAAATGCATTTAATTGGGGCTGAGATTCACCAAGGCAAAAGCTAGATTTTGCAGTCCTGTACGTGAGATTCCACTCTTGCTTAAGTCCACAGATCTGTGTGAGTCACACTCAATGGCCATTTAATACCGTTTGCCCTGAGTCCCCAGGAAGGTTGCGGGTTTCGATCCTGCTTGACAGTCATTACTACTGCAATAATAGGTGCTTCAGGGTGTAAGGACATGCATCCCGTGGCTGTCTGCACCGCACCACAGAAATGGGGATAAGATCTGAGCCTATCAGCTGCCCCAACACAGATGCGATGTCCTCCAGCACCTTGGTTTCGGTTGTTGTCCCTTTAATTCTATGGCTGAGACCTGCTGCCTGGACCAAATTATTTACTCTCAAGTCCAGAGACGGTGCCTTTACATAAAAATGATGAATCTTAAAGGTAATGAAAATTCATATACACTCAGTGGCCACTTTATTAGGTACACCTTTCTAGTACTGGGTAGGACCCCCCTTTGCCCCCAGAACAGCCTGAATTATTCGTGGCATCAATTCAACAAGGTGCTGGAAACATTCCTCAGAGATTCTGGTCCATGTTGACATGATAGCTTCACGCAGTTGCTGCAGATTCGTCGGCTGCACATTCATGTTGCGAATCTCCTGTTCCACCACATCCCAAAGGTGCTCTATTGGACTGAGATCTGGTGACTGTGGAGGCCATTGGAGTACACTGAATGCATTGTCGTGTTCGTGGAACCAGCTTGAGATGATGTGTGCGTTGTGACATGGCGCTTTATCCTGCTGGAAGTAACTATTAGAAGATGGGTAGACTGTGGCCATAAGGGGATGCACATGATCAGCAACAAGACTCAGGGAGGCTGTGGCATTTAAACGATGCTCAATTGGTATTAAGGGGCCAAATGTGTGCCAAGAAAACATTCCCCACACCATTACACCACCACCACCAGCCTGGACTGTTGACACAAGGCAGGATGGATGCATGGATTCATGTTGTTAACGTGGCCACTGAGTGTATACATTAAGTGCATAATACAACTTTCTAGTTATTATTATTGTTAATATAATTAAAAATATTGAATATTCAACTTTCATACATGCAATTTTTAAAAATCATTTGCAGAATATTTTAAAATCATTTGCAGAATATATTGTGAAATGACATATATTTGAATATATTATACTATACTAGAAAATAGCGGGTCTATGCAAATTGGGAGAAAATGGGATAAAATGAAACAAATTTTAAAAAAAGAATATATTGTGAAATGATATATATTTGAATATATTATACTATACTAGAAAATATATGCATGACATTGCGTATGTGAAAGCAGCAATAACCAACATATATTTTGAATGAATTCATATGTCCGAATGAATATATATTACTCTATATGTTACACTTTCATGAAGGTGATTTTTCCTGTCAGTCATCCCTGATAAAAGTCCTTGGAAGTACACCAAAATGATTTATCTTACTACCACGGCCCTTAAAGTAGAGACTTCAAATGAAATGTCTTTGATTTGACATTCAGTATGTTATCTGTGTTATTTGATTTCAGTTTGGACGATATTCCCCGTGAGCACACGTGCTTAAACATGCTCAAATTAAGCCTTGACACGAATGACATGCCTTTAATTGGTCCTGTGTTTGTGCGACCGAGAGCGACAGGCTGTGGAGAGGGCCCTGGTGAAGACGATATGATAACAGTATTGTGGGGAGTGCTGACGCCCTCACCGTTAATCAGGATAATCCATTAATGGCTGCTGCGGTTGTAATTAGAATGTGTGACGGTTGAAGCCATTAAACATTTTTAATTATATGTATGCCCGTTATTTAGGCCCTTGATAAAACACAGGCTTTGACGCACACGGACATGCTAGCACGCATGTACATTCTGTATACACACACATAATATAATATAATATAATATATGCCATTTAGCAGATGCTTTTATCCAAAGCGACTTACAGTAATGAATGCATACATTTTTCAGTATATGTGGTCGCATTGGGAAGACTCAGGTAGGCTGTGGCATTTGTGGCATTTAAACACACATTTTAACAATTTATTTATGTCCACATAAAGAAAAGCATACAAGGACACAAATATTGAAGGTGCAGAAAAGTTACATTCACAAAATCATGGCCTAGGTCTTCAAGATACAAAAACACATCACTTATTTCTCATGGGTATAAGTAGCAGCTTCTCCGCCATACATATGGCGGCTGCCAATGATAGCAGAGACAGCACAATACTTTGCAAGCCTTTTAGCCCCCTTTTTGGGCATCCCTCTAACAACCAACCTGTGAGTATGTCCTAGGCTGCCAAATATGAAAACAGATAGTCTGCACCTATAGCCTAGCTCTGAGATGGTATTTAGGAGTGGTTGGTATTTAATGACCTTGGTCATAAAGGCTTCTTCTAGGCTAGGGTCAAAGGTGCAGGCTATCTCTAATACAAACACTTCTCTGGACTCTTCATTAACCACAACAACATCTGGTGTATTGGCAGACAACTGTGTAAAAATGTTTAGGTTACTATCACAGAGATGGAACATGGAAGGATTGACACGGGAATGTTTGTACATTCTCACTGAAGAAGAGAAATGGTTTAGTATGTCCTTCACTATGAGGTCCACTATTCTGTTGTGGCATGCTATGTACATCCCTTTGTAAGCATAACAGCCGTTCCAGATGTGTGACATTGTTTCAGTGACCTGTTCTGTGGTGTGGTGTAAGCAATGAGGAACCTGAGTAGTAGGAAACCAGATAGAGAGATGGAGTCTGGTAGGAAGGACTTGTAGTCTGGCTTTTACTGTAAATGTGACAATGTCCTCATTGAGCGCAGTGTTCTTAAAGAATGAATGAGAAACAGAATGATCGGCAGAGGGAAGACATGCAAGTTTTCCCTGAAGTTTTAGTCCAGTCCAGTGTTGTTTTTGTCTATGTTGGTGTAGATCCATAAGAATTCGCCTGGCACCTGTAGATGTTAGCAGGTGACTGTGTCATATGTGGCATATGTGGCATATGTGGCTGTTGCCTTGACCTGGATGAGGGGGTCAGTTATAATGTCATCTGAGACCCTCACGGTCCCAGAGTCAGACCGCACCCACTCCAGTTCGGACACAGAGGTCGTTCAGATCCGGCCAATCTGACCAAACCTCAAAACCAGCGGAATGGGTGTCAAGTTTCCCGCTGGGTTTCCTTCTGGATCCGAGGAAGTGGGGCTCTGACTCCCTGGCCAGTGGGACCTTACATCTCCTTAGGTCCAGGAACAGGGAGGATCGAGCCAGCTCCCTAACATCCTTGTCATCGTCATTCAGCATTTTCAGAAGGTGGGAAATCCGCATGCTGGTATAAATCCACTCCACGTTTGGTACCCCCAGCCCTCTCTCCCACCGGGGATGAAAAATAATGTCACGGGTACTGTGTGAATTGAGTCCAAACCACTTTCGCACTAGGGTCACTGTTTTGTCATTCATTTCACTCAGCACTTTCTGTTGGATGTGGACATTGGAGAACAGGTATTGAGCTTTAGACAGGGCCACCTGTCTGACAGCTTCCAACTTCATAGTCAGCGGCAGTGGACTTCTGTTAATAAAGTCCAGCCTGGATGTAAACTCAGACAAGATAATGTATACACATGTAAACACACACATACACACGCTAGCACATGCATACATTCTGTATACACACACACACACACATCACACACACACATAAATGCTAGCACATATGTACATTCTGTATATATATATATATATTTTTAAATTTAATTTATTTATTTTGTATACACACAGACACACACACACACACACAGTAATGCGTTTCTCCCTCATGCTCGCTCATATTCTCTCGTGCCCTCTTAGTCCTTTTCTTGGTCACTTGCATTATTTCCACATTAAACACTGACAGGTCTCCTCCCCATTAATCGTTTATAGTAATTGCAGTTTGATCGAGTGTGACACGACATGGCAGCAATGCACTGGGGCTCAGTAATGAGGCTGAAAGTGTGCTCCCCTTTAAACAGCACATTATCAAGGACGTGCTTTTGATTGTTTTGCATGATAACCAGGTGTCACGAAAGAATAAGGATCACCAATCAGCAGATTAATTTTGACTTAAGTGGGTCTAATGTGGTGGCCTTTGTACACTTCGCTAAAAAAATGTTAATTAAAAAAGGTCAATGAAGTCTAATTTAATTTATAATCAGAATTACTTGTCATCCAATTTCTTTCATATGCATAATTGAAGTAAACACATTTTTTTTCTTCCCCCAACTAAGAAACCAAGAAATGGAAAGGGAATTAGCTGCAGATGGGTGATCCGTGTTTGGATTGATTCACTTGCTAATCAGGCAACACAATTAAAAACAGGTTAACCATAATTACAATTAGTTTCAACGAAAGCCATGCATCCACTGATCAGGTAAACGCATATTCATCATTTTCAGCTGTTTTCCAGGACAGCTGTGTCTGCACCTCCACCCTGTAACAGGGAAATAAAATGCTAACATTTTCACACCGACTTGTCACATTGTATTTACATATGGAACTGCAGGAAACTGGCATAACTGCCTTAATAGGGGAAAGCACAGTTTCAATGTGCCCAAAATAAGTGTCTGGAAACACCAGCATTTACTCAAGTGTATCCTTCATTTTGCACTAAACACTGCTGAGTGTTGAGTAGCAGGGTTGACGTAAATTGGATCAATTCCATTTCAATTCAGTCAATTCAGGAAATTAAATTAATAGAACACTATGGGCATTTTTCAATTCATGAATTTCATTTCAATTCATTTCCTGAATTGACTGAATTGAAATGGAACAAGCTAGTGCCAGAACTGCATTTTGACCAGTTCAGAGTGTATGGGGCCTTCATTTTGCGGGTCTAAGCCATTGGCTGAACCACAGGTGCTGCCTATCAGGGTTGCCGAAACCGACTGCACCAGACCAGTCCTGGTGGGGAGCCCGATCGAGGGCTGCATTTGGCTGTTCGCCCCAGGGGGAGGGGGAGGGTGAGCCGGCACGAGTTCGCTGTCAAGCGCGTAAGGGTGGCTCCAGAACGTGGGTGGTCGAATTCCGTCTCGAAGGAGAATTAGCTTGCCTCGTAGAGACGAGCAGCGAACTTGTGTGGGGTAGGCAAATCAAAATAAATAGAGGGTAGTATTGGACACTAAATTGGGAGAAAAACTGAAAAAAATCTGAAACAAATTTTTTAAAATCCCAAAAAATCCTGGCTTTAATGCTGCAATCAGGGTGCATCCATTACACCCTGCAGGGTGCATGCGTTACATGGCCACAGTAATAACTCTACAGTACAGCAGTAACTCAACACAGTTAACTGGGTTTTTAAAGGTAAGCTGTTTGCTGTGCTGGAAAAGGTCATCTGTTACATATATAAACGCATAGAAAAAGACACTAAACAAGTGAATCAAACACAGAGAGAAAGCCATAAAGTTGGTGGTGTGGCACTGCAACGTGCCCTCACCCCGGCACCACACAGGCACAATCGTATGACATCATTATGTGAGTGATGACGTCACAGCCGGCAGGGATGATGTCTGATGATGTCTATCAGTTTCAGGTCTCGGTGCTCCGGGCCGCCCTCAGATCTCTCAAGATCGCCCCCGCTGAGCGGGAAAATGGGAGTCAGAATGGTGGGTGTCGAGCAGAATGATTAACTCGCCAGTGTGATCTCTGTGTGATTAATTAGCGTGCGGCACTTTGATACCTGCCACCGCAGCCCAGTATGACTCCCGTTAATTAATGCCGGACACACTCTATTAATTCTTAATGGCATGTTTTCACTCTCCAGCTGTGGTTCTGCAAGGGGGGTGGAGCTCATTTATTTAAAGCCCCCTTATTTATCTTCAGCAAACAAACTGCTGTGCATGCTTTTATATCATGCCCAGTGCTTTTAAGTCCGGGAGCAAAAGCGCAGCAGTGCATCTTGTTTGTGACCCTGTTTCTGCCGTTCCTGACCTGAGCTCCCAGCATTGCGCCTTTGGTCAAGTAATGGATTCTTTGTCGTGGCGTGCCGCTGTTAATGATGTCACCTGCCCAGTGCGGAAGTCCTCAGTCATATGGGTCTGCACATCTGGAGAGAGTCAGGGCTCACATAGTGTGATGATATCACAATCAGCTTGCTGTTTGGGGGATTCGTCAGTAATGGTGTAGAGAATTCCAGAAATCTTTCCTATTCTAATATACTATGAATGTATGTGATGTGATACATATACAATGTACAATATATACAGTATGTACAGGTAGTGGCCAAAAAGGTGAAAACACTTGGGTAAATGAGGGACACAAAGTATGTTGAAAGCAGGTGCTTTCACACAGCTAATGTTCTTGAGTTAATTAAGCAATTATCATCCCAGCATGCTCAGGGCCATGTAAAAAAATGCTGGGCAGGCCTGGTTGGCTATAAAATGGCTGGAGATCTCAGGCCTGGGGCACATTTGGCAGGAGCTATGAAACTGCTTTTGATGTTTCACAAGGAACAGTGGCTAAGGAGAACGAGATCTCAGTGCCTCCGCGTGGCCAAAGAGAAAAGGTGATTGTTGGGGCACATTTGGCATGAACTGGTCTTAGCTTTTTTTTCGGTGATGAAAAGACTGCTCAACGCCACTGCTGTTTTATTTTCCGTGGAATGTCCAAATGGCTCTTTGACAAGGAACAGTGTCTAAGGTGATGTCAACATGGAACTCTGAGGGGAAGACATCATCAACAAAGGGAAACTATGGTCGGAGGTGCTTGCTAGCTAGCTGCTAGCATGTGAATCTTCTCATAAACACACACACACGCACACACACACACACACACACACACACACACACACACACACACACACCTGTGTTATGAAAGCAAAAAGAATACCTATGCTGTCATATATTACAGCATTTTTGTATCTCACAATGCATAATCCCATCACAATTGGTTTCTTCGAAGAACGTCTGAGGATATTCACTAGGGGCTGCTCAAAGGGCACAACACATTGCGCTTGCCCACTGCACACAACATAAAACATACTGAGCAGTAATCACTCCCATGAAGCTAGTAGGCTTAGATAAGAGCCAGACAGTCTAGCCAGCCAGTCAATGATACAACATTAACATCCATGTATATGTAACTGGCGTCGGTCACTGCACATGAGTTGTACATCCTTGTAAACAACCCTTTTGCATTACTTTACAAAGAATGTCGGTTAATATTTTAACATTTAGAACATTCATGGTTGGCTGATTGATTGATTGATTGATTGATTGATTGATTGATTGGCTGTTCGCCGCTGTCAGTGGCAGGCAGACGTGACCTTCGTCTAAAGCCATCCAGCCGCGTCGCTCGCCCACACGAGAGAGATGCGTTACGTTGCGGCTGATTGACAGACCATCTGTGCGGCGGCCGGCGGGGCAGATCTCCGGTTGGCTGAGCTGGCTGATTGTCAGGTGGAGGCTTTGAGGGGCGATACCTGATCCCCTGGCCTCTTTGTCCGTCCCGGGCTGGGTCATGGCTACACTGCACCTGTGTCATTATCTGGAACGCTTAAATAAAGCTGGGCTCATGTTTCCCTGCCAGCAGCAGACGTTTGCCGCCTGAGGAGGATGGACAGGCTGGTTGAATAGACAGTTCCTGTGCACTGGTGCAAAGCCCCCAACCCGATAACTGATTTTATGGCATGAGAGAAAACACGCTCCCAAGGCCTTGGCGGTAATTGCGGCCTGGTTTTGACAGTATGGCAAATCCTGAGTTGTGATCTATCTCTCTGTCTATGTGTCAGGCATCTGGAGTCAGGAGTCATTACAAATTTGGGCTCATAGGAGTGTTTTTCTTCAATGCTGTGGGAAATAGTGGAGCTAATTTACACTGCATATAATCATTTAAATAATGTATGAGCCACCTCTCCATTAATAATATGGGAGCTTCATTGTTAAATGACCTGCAAACTGTAAAGCAGCAGCTGCATTTATAAAGCATTGATGTCAAAGCCTTCCAGATTTTCTTTTCTGATGCTTAATTAGCCTTCGGCCAGCAGCCCTCCCCAATGGAATGGCTGACACACTGGACCAATTGCTTTTTGACACACCCACGGAGCCACGAAAGAGAATTACCAGTGAGGGGTGTTGGAAAGTGGTTTCAAGGGAGCAGATTCCCCAAATGAATCTTTAAAATCGTTTAGGGGCTGAGTGTGCTGGCGGAGTGACCTCCGTGACCCCTCCGCTCTCCGTAAATGGCAGAAGCACTTTCTTAATGACCTAAACCCTTGTTCCGCGCTTTCCCACCCCATCAGTGTCATCTCCCGATTGAGCCTCCACCGCACACCCACACCAGGGATCCGCCTGACCTCTGACCCCAGTATCACTGCCTAAGAAAGCTCCAGTGTGTTCCTGCCTCGGCCGTGGATTTGTGAGCGGATTTATCCCACCCACTTGGTTCTCTCTCCTTAACCCTTTGAGTTCCACTTCTAATTCACAGTGTTCTATTCTGGAATTTTAGTTAGTTATCAGTTCTTTGAAGAAGCCATTAGTAGCCCTTTATGATGTCATCAATTGGAATGAACTACGATGTTACAGCGTGTTTTTGTGAACAGTTTTACTCTCTTTTTTCCCCTCACTTTATGGCTTTTTGTGGGGTTCAGGCCTGGTATTTTTGACGTTTTCATATTCCCTGTTCACCGTAAAGCTTCCTTGTGACAGCACTGTGCAAACAATGTGATACAAATAAAATTGAATTGAATCGAATGCTCTAGAATAAGCATCATAGTGCGAGAGTAAAGGGTTGTTGAGGTTGGATGCGGGGAGGCAGCGAACGGGAGCACGGGCTGGTCTTCGGGGAAACTTCACAGGATGATTCAGAGTGGATTGTGATTATTAAAATGCCCCTGCCTTTGTGTCTGCCATATTGATTCCCTGGGAGATGGTTCTGTTGGTGCAGTGTGTAGAAAGCTCTACTCATTAAGAGGCTGCACTCATCACAAAGCTTCCTTTATTTCCACCCCCCCCCCTTCTCAGTTTTTCTCTCTGTTTGCGGTTTCAGAACAGGACGCGGTGGGTGCATTTCCACTGGCTTTCATGCCTTTTTTTGTTCTCTTACATTTGCATTTCTGAAGGATATTATTTGCCCGGTCATCATTCAGTGCTCTTATTTTATTTTTTTTCTAAGTAGTGTGAAGTCTCGCTCCCTTCACATGAAAGAAATGCACGGGCTTACCGCGCTTTATGTTTGCGTTCGGGGTCTTTTTGGCTTAGAAACTCTTGAATTTTCTCTGAAAACTTTCAGTTTCTAAATGAAAAGTTGGATATCCTTCAATCACACAAGTGAGTGGGAAGGTATCTGGGGCCACCTGTGTGTGTTTACAGGTCTCTTGAAATGCAGACGCCGTGGGGTTTGCGGGAGACGGGGAGCAACGTTTAACACTTTAGGAATTGAATATGAATTAATTGTTTGCTGACACTCTGGCTAAGAGCTCAGTTGGGTAAACACTCTTCTCTGATGAGGGCAGTGGGCCCGCTCCATCACGGGCAGGAAACGCATCACACTGTCGATGGTAAACGCTCCTCTTTCTCTCAGGGTCATGCATGATTATGTCAAGCAGATGCGGTAATAGCCGCAACTGATGTAGGAGCAATGGGACTCAGTTTGTGTTAGAGGCAGGCTATTATGTGCGTAAAAAATAGGCCAACGGCATGTTTAATATTGAATGAGGTGAATCACTATCTTGATTTAATTTGTTTTAACACCGTTGTCTCCTATTGCTTAGTGATTCCTGATTCTGTGTATAAATGACCCTTTTACTTCCTCGGGCCCCACCCATTCTCTCTCTACACTCTGCGTAGCAGACACCCCATGTACCACATTGTACCTATTAAAGTACAAATTCGTGTCACTGTGGCAGTACCCCTGTAGGGTATTGAATTGTCCTTTAGTCAGAAGAACATAATTGTACCCTTGCGAGGAACAGAATGTTGCTTGCAGTATGAGTCCTCATTTTCATTTCAATATGGCTGCTAGTGTGAATAAGGATTCATTGTCCTACCTTGGTACATATCTGCACCTTTCCTCAATTTGTACCTTATTCACTGGGAAAATGTACAATAAGGAATAAAATTGGTCATTTGGCAGACACTTTCATCCTCAGTGGCTAACAGGAGTGAATTAAAATGACTCATCACTAGAGCTGTACATCAGTAAGCTACAGTCTAATCATTGTTGTCGTCGAACATTCAAATTGATCTTTCTATCTATCTATCTATTTATCTGTCTGTCAGGAGTCTGGAATCATTACATAGTTGGGCTGATAGGCTTTAGGAAATAATGGACCTAATTGACCCAAAATATAATCATTTCAATAATATATGAGCCACCTAACCATTAAGAATCATCGCTAGAGCTGTAGATCAGCAAACTACAGTCTAATCATTGTTGTTGTTTGTCGAAAATTCATGCCACAAAACCTGCAATACAGTTTTTACAGCTGGTCATTTACTGAAGTTATTCAGATAAAGTACTTTGCTCGCAGATGCAACAGCAGATAACACCCTGGAGTTTAACCTATAACCTTCTGGTTTCAAGCCTGGCTCTCTAACCACAACCTCCCACTCCTCCGTGCTCCCTCATTCACCAGTGCAGTTTGTCTCTTATGACCCGTGTAGATTACAGGCCTGTCGTTCTCCCGGTTAGAGATTTTAAGGCTCATTAATGTTTGAGTCCATATTAAAGGATCACCTGATCTCTGCTGCTCTCTGCCATTGTGATCATTTGTCAGCGAGGGGAATTTCCAACACAACATAGTCTCAGCTCTCAGTTGTCTCAGCTCTCAGTCAGGAAATGATGTAAGGGTGGCATTTATAAAAACAAACGCATTCACTTATGCGTGAGGTGAACGGGGTCTGGGCTTTTAGTTGGTGAGAAAGTTGTACAGGAAATAAAATGCACTTGTGCTGTTTGAGGACCTGGGGAAAATTTAACAGGCTTAGTTGTAGAGACAGGCTGTCTCCTATAGATCATTTTAAGCCCAGGGCTGAGCAAATCAAAGTATATTTAATTACTACTGGTGGACATGATCCCTGTTGTCCTTGTCCGGATTCAGTTTCTAAACCTCCATCGAATGACTAATCACCAACCATGCATCGGACACAGCATTATAATCAGGCAGTTTGAAATGTCCTTATCGAAATCTTCCTAAAATCAATCCCGGCAGGGCTTAACCCCGGCACAGGTGTAACTTAGCCATTACAAAAACAACACAGGGCCACGGATAGTATAGCGGTCTAACGCCTCATATTTTTGCTGGTCTGATATGGTGTGCGTCGCCTGTCAGGGATGCGGTTCGAAACCCGTCTCTACCAGACCGGCCCTGGTCATCAGCCCCGATCGGGGGTGGCATTTGGCTGTCCGCCCCAGGGGGAGGGGGGAGGGTGAGCCGGCTTGGGTCCGCCATGAAGCACGTAAGGAGTCTCCAGAACGTGGGTGGGCGAATTCCACCTTGAAGGAAGTAGAGTTCGCTGCCTTCTGAGAATGAGCTTGCCTCGTAGAGACGAGTGGTGGACTCGTGTGGGGAGGGTAAATCGAAATAAAATAGAGGGTGTAATTGGCTACTAAATTGGGAGAAAAATGGAAGAAAAAACAACAACACATGCTTTAGCCCATGAAATGTGCTCGTTTTCAGGTACAGGTGTGTGTTTCTTGTGAAATCAGAATCGTGAACATGCACATTAGTAATGACAATAAACCTGTTTGTTCCAGAGGCCGGCAAGTTGTGATTGCTGTGTGGGTTGCAGGTGACTCAGCAATCACAAGCTCGTCATGATCCATTGACTCAGCTCAGCAAACATTCCACTTGCAAATAAATCACAACTCACCCATGCGTTTCACGTTTTCCATGCGTGGAACAACATTAATTTTGAAAAAGCAATATGTGTGATGTACATGGTAAAACATCACATCGGAAATGAGGCCTACATATTTCAATATGTAAAAATGTGCTGCATATATTACACCTTGTATCGGTTATTGCCACTTTCATACATGAATGCTTTAGGCATGAATTCTTGATTATATTTTACGACATGTAATTTTGCAATATATCCTGCAATGTATCCTATGCACAAAGTGATATTGTGACACTGGGAGAGGTGGAGGGAGGAGTGAAGAGGGCTGTGCCTCCCTTTTGGCTGCTGTTAAGTGTTCCTGTTCCTTCCTGCAGCCTGGAGAGGACTACAGGGCCTTGGACAGCAGTGGCCTCACCTACAGGCAGGCTCACCTGAGGCTAATGAGCAATCAACTCAGCTGTGAGCCATCGCCTTCGTTAGGCCATTATAAAAGCACAGCCTGCCATGCCTGAGGGGAGAGTTTTTTGGGGCATGGATTTTTGTTGCTGTTTACCCTCAAATTAATAGCTTTTGATTTGACTTAGTTTTTTTTGTGCTTTGTTTTATTTTTTAGAAAGATAAGAACAATAAACTGGCTGTTGGCCTATTGGACTCGTTTTTTTTGGTTTGCCTTTCATCCACTCACTACCTGGCATGGTGGCCACCCCTGCCACCTTGCTACAGATATATATGAAAATGTTAGTACTTTATGTATTTTTTTAAAGATTTTGTTTCTTAGTAGCCAATTACACCTGCTATTTTTTTTAAATGTCAATCCCTCCCTAGTAATGTGAGTTTGCTGCCGTTGTCCTGCGACTGGTAGTGACGAAGGCGAAGCAACGTCTCCTCCGAGACAGCACTCGCCAGGCCGTCGACTGTAACCCGGTACTACAGGGCCACTCTTATGCGCAGCGAACATCCTGTCCCTGGGGCGGACAGCCAATCACCACCTCTGGTGGCACTCCCGGCCAGAGCCGACTGGTGAGACGGGGAATCGAACCCCGGTCTCCGTGGCCAGTGTCGAACGTTGTAACCACTGGACCATGCGGGAGGCCCCTAAATTATGTATTTTTAATACTTTCGTAAATGATTGAAGGTCGTGGTGTCAGTTCTAAACTCCTGCGCTGATGGTGATGGCTAATCCAGCCATGGGGATCCTCTGTCTGCTTCAAAACAATCAATTTTCAAAAATAAAAAGAAGTAATCTCACCGCCTCTGCGCCTTGGAGCGGGGGATTAGCGCTTCGTCCTAAATCACCCCAGGAGACCGTACAGTAAGTCCGCACAGAGAGGGTACAGTAAAGGGTAGAGATCGGCTTTCAGGAGTGTCATTCCATCATTAATTTTTGTTTAATGCCTCATATTTTCTCATGGTAGCTATTATCCGGCAACTCGAACGCTTATCCTCTGTCATCCCGTCATATACCTTTAATGCCTAAGCTCTGGTCACTTCCTGAACTTTAATACGGACGGACGATACGGAGAGGGGCTTCGACACAGAGCTGCATGGGGGTACTCCAAAGCTTTTGTGAAAGACCCATTAAATGTCGTTAAACCTATGCCGTGAAATTAAATTGCTCTTCTCTGCATTGGAATCTGGAGAATATCCACGTCAGGTTTTTCATCTGGACAGGTGTGATTTCATGCTGTCACTTTGTTTTGTGGAATAAGCGTATTGATGGTTATTTTGATAAATCCATACGTGTAGCATTCTCTATGCAATGTTAAATCAGCTGTGAATTAACAAATTAATCTTCATAATCAATGTAGTGGTGTTACGGTATGCCGTGTGAAGCATTTGTTATGCTGGCTGTATTTGATATATAGGTGTACAAGAACATTTTCTGCGTGTTCGAGCTCCCCACTTAAGACGAGCCATGCCATCACTGCCTTTGTAACATTGCGACTGTATCAGCACCCTCTGTCCTTGGTCCTGAAGGGCACTAAACTTCAGTGGGGACTTCCAGTGAGGAAAATCAACAATGTAAAACCAGCAGCTGTGCCACCCTCTGGCCCTCTTGTGCTAAAAGACTGGAGCTGCAGCTAGCTCAATTGTGCCCCTGAATAAAATCATCAATTCAGACAGATATTTAACTTAAGTCAGGGGGGGCTTGTTAATTGAACTACTCAAGCTTAATTAGGCATATGAGACAGATATTAACAAATGTATTGAATAAATATGCAATTAGGTACCAGCCGTATCTCAAAGAATATATGCAGCAGCACATTAACTGTGCAGATATGAGATGAAGTAGGAATTTGATAATGAGCTCAATCAAAGTGAATACATGGAGAGCTTGGCTGGAACAAAAGCCAATATACGCACCGTAACCTTGTTCCCCCGTGATTAGGGGTGAGAAACCATAAACCAAGCTCTGAACGACGTCCTGACTTCCCCTCTCCCATCTTCCCCTTCTCCTCCCGCTGTTCAGAGCCGCTCAGCTTACTGTGAAAGCGCCAAAGGGATTTGACACACACACACACACACACACACACACACACACACACACACACACACACCCTGGTGTGAAGTGACACATGGGGGCAGTAGGTGTTGGTAATGACTCTAGATGCACAGTAGGGCTGTTGGCACATTTTCACACAGTGGACCAGACTCATTCTCCAGTAGTGGTGCGTATTGAGTTTGTTGATATTGGAGTTTCACTCCTGCAAGAAGAAGCTTTCCTTCCAAAAGTAGACAGTCAGAACGTCACATGAAATTGCTACTGGCGCAGAGATTCTTACTTTTACTACTTTCTTCTCCAGGCCCCGGTTTTGGACCTGTAACCGGCAGGTTGTGGGTTTGAATTACAATGTAATTGAAACAATCGAAACTGCTATACCCACGAGGGAGGCTCGTGATTTACTGAAGCTTGATTCGCTGTCAATGGCAAGCTTTTCAAGTGGATGGCACGTTAAAAACGTAAGCCGTGCTAGTTGACAGTAAGCAATAATAATGTTGGGTGGCATTGATTTATACATCTGTTTATGTGCTCTTCGTTCTCCTGAGTTAACCTTTATTTTGAGAACTACAGGCGATTCCCTGTGTTTAATGCTCACCTGACATAGAGCCCTCTCTCACTGGGCGTAACAGGAGATCGTCTGTTGAACAACAACGTGGGCGCACCTTTTGTGATAGCTTTATTGATGCTTTTATTGAAGTGCCGGAATATTTTTATTGAAGTGCCAGAATAAAGGTAGAAGAGCTGAGCTGCAATCTGTCTCTATTCAGGTGACATAGCCGACAGTGTCCTTCAATTAATTGCACAATGATCAATCAGCTAATATAATAGATCAATCATTGTCAATTAAGTTGTCAGTTAAGTAAATCTAACAAGCAACACAATGACTCATATTCTATATATATATGTTTTCTGATGTTTAAAAAAAAAAAAAGTTTTTTTACATTTCATCTGACATTTGACATGGAAACACTTAATGCTAAATAAAAGTGCAATACAATTTAAATTGTGTAATACAGCACTAAAATGTGTTGTACAGTATACAGTAATGTGAACATGGCTGACATTGCAAGCACCTGAATTTTGTTTAGTATAAATCTATAAAGGCTACTCTATATATTTGAGTTTTTTATTTCCTCAGGCATAGAAAACTGTAAAATTACTGTAAAATAAATTTGTAATACAGCACCAAAATGAGTATAAGATATTGTTATACAATAATGTGAATATTGGTAACATTGCAAGCCCCTTAATTTTGTTTACTGTAAACCTGTATAGGCTATTGTATGTATTAGTTATTTCTTTCTCCTTCAGTGAAGGTTAGCAGTGCTGGGGAACATGGGAAGGGCACACAGTGTCATTTTGGATTAAAAGAGTTGCACTGGGCCTCTGGTGGCAGGGGCGGGGCGGGGGGGGGGGGGTTATGGGGGTGGTTAATGGGCCTGGTGCTATCACAGATCACTCTGGCCCTCTTGAATCAGGGGGCGAGTGACGTCCGGTCAGCTTCCTCTCCTTCCCTGCTGATGAAGTGTCCCCATGGACGCCGGGCGTTTTCGTCAAGCGGCCCTCAACTCATCAGCGTCAAGCCCCCGCAGAACCAACCCCAACCCCTGGCTCCTTTTGGAACACAAGGGTAAACATGCCAGACTCTGATACACTGACTCTCACATGCTCAAAGATGGGGGGCATTCAATTCAATGTTGTTTTATTTGTATAGCACTTTATACAGAGCACTGTCACAAATGCTTTACAGAAAACTGAAAATATGAAAACAGAAAAATACAGAAAAGCCAGAAAGGGGAAAAAAACTGGGAAGAAATCTCAGGAGGAACCCGTCTTAGAGGGCTGGCTGGCCCAGGTATCAGCAGTGGCGGATAGGCGAAAAGCCCTTAGATGGTGAGAGGAAGGTCTAAGATGCGAGAAGAACTGTTCAACCAGCATTGAAATGAGACAAAACATCAAGAATTATTAACGACAGCACCCTTCCCCCACAACCTCCAATTTATTTTTGTATGTGTGTCCGCTTCTCTGCCGGCTGCATGTACCTTTTGTATCAGACAGGTGATATGGTGTTCCCTGTATTGTCTAAGTGTTCTGAGGTCTGCCCAAAGGCCAGATGTGTAGGTACGCTGTGTGCCAGGTGTGTCCGACCAGTATGCCCTGCCCCCCCGGGGCGTCCGTCTGTCTGTCCGTCATGGGGGATTAGCCGCAGGGCTCGGGGGATTGGAGAAAGGCTTGACGTCGCCTGTGGCAGATGGCGCCACTGCAGATAGTGGTGAGATAAAACCGCAAAACGGAGATGAGAATATGTTCCTGGGGTAATCTCCCAGATAACGTTTCTCCTGAAATTGAAATGTTTAGGGACTTGTACTTCAGAATGAGTGGACTTTATTTGGGAGGAAAATTAGACTAACATAATCAGAAAATGGGTTTTACTTGGTTTCACAAAATTGGACAGATATATTTGAGGGTACCTACTGGGTCAGTGATTTACGGTAGTTGCCTTACCAGGGTGCTTGGCTCTCTCAGACAGCTGAGTTTCATGCAATAACTCATTGTGTATCATTGTCGTGTCTTGTTAAATCGCAGTCTGATGAATGCTGACCGTAACACATTTTGGAGATGTGCCATTATTAATTTCCCACATGGAACTGTGCCACAGCCAGCACCACTTGTGTTAATGTTACTTTTGTCTTTGTGTTTGTGGGTATCTACTCACACACTCTGGGGGAATGTTCAGGTCATTTTAACTTAACACTGCGATGCTACTATATTTTTACCTCTGAGCTGTGAGCTGCATCTGTCTTTATTTCCGAACTTATAGAAGAACGCCTTTTTTTTTTTTTCAATTTGATATAGATAATTGTCATGTCATGTTTTGGAGAGGATTATTGATCTGTGCCAGCAGTAGACTGTGTTGCAGGTTGGCACATCCAGCTAGTGCACTCAAATAGCATCCTGTGTGTGCCAACTGAGTCTGGCAGCCCCGCAGAGTGGCTCATGCAGTAATTGGCCATGGCGTCGCCCAGGGAGGGAGAGTTTCAGTTGGCAGGGTACCCCCCCAACAGAAGAGTGATTTCTCTGACATTTGATTATGCACTTGCAGTCTTCCTGCATTCTGACTGCAGTGTAAGCAGTCCTCCATTGCAGTGACTGCACAGCTCAGCTGCAGAATGCACAGGCTGCATAGTGCAACGGATGCACACGTTGTCCAGAATTCACAGAGGATGCAGTAGCAATGCGACTGGCCAACAGATATTTGGCCATTTCAAAGCCTGGGACAAAAATAAAAGCACAGACTTTTTAAAGCACGGACTGAAAATTGCCTGCCTCGCCTCCACTGAGAAATTGAGTTCATGTGTTGTGTTTCTGTACTGACACTGTCTGTAAACAACAGACTGTACATAGAATATCTGTGTTTACCACCCATTCGTTCCTTCTACAGAGATTGGCTCCAAAGAAATAACATTACAGTTAATGTACAGTACATTGACAAAACAAGTCAGCTTAAAAGCATGCTGATTGCTATGGAACCCTAAGTTGGAGTGCAATCAAGATAGGGTGTAACTCAGCTGTCTTGACCTTTTGCTGCTTATCCCCATGTCTATTGTCCTGTTAAAACATTTAACTATTCGTGGGCAGCCCTATCATCTATCTTGAAGGCAGATTGAATTTATTGCTGTGATTACAAATGCTGCGATAAAATCTTTAAATTAACAATCCTGAAATGATTTCCTTGGTAGAAAATATGAAAAAATACTGTATGTACAGCGTGTTAAAAGGTATCATCCAAACTCTGAGGAGTACGTATATCTGTGTTAATATGCTAAAATGTGTTGCCTATATAAAAAAATGTATCC
The DNA here is from genome assembly GCA_029706075.1 of Aldrovandia affinis. NCBI lineage: Eukaryota > Metazoa > Chordata > Actinopteri > Notacanthiformes > Halosauridae > Aldrovandia > Aldrovandia affinis. The sequence continues at coordinate 4,270,709 of JAINUG010000041.1, forward strand.
GTTACTGGTAATTTCATTTCTGACTTACTGTATATGTATTTTGAAAAATAATTTGATTGAATTTATATCGTGACGTGTAATCTTCAATCTAAGATTAGTTGAGGTATTGTGTAATGCAGTGGCGGGCCGTGCATTTCACACCTAGGCCTTCAGTAGTGCTCCATCTGAATCAATCCACCCCTCAATAACTATTTTATGGCTATAAAAGCCATCTTATTGTTATGTTTTGAGTGTCTGTTCGGTTTGTTTTTGCACTTTGTATATTTATCTTTCTTCAGTCATGTTTCATTCTCGTTCTGTCATGCACTTCGGGAAATTCTATGTTTCGGTTTTTCCGTCTTCGTTTCTAATCTCGTTTTACTTCCTTCTTACTTTCTAATTACACTTTGTATATATTAGTTAGATGTATATAGTACTAACCAACTAATCTACTAACATTAGGGATTTAGATTAAGTTACTAACACTACTAATCACTAATTATCTCACGCTTCTAACTATCGCTGTCATTCTCTCTCGTCCTATCTCTGTATGCTTCTCACGTTCCGCTTTATTCGCACGCAGATTTCTTTATGCGTTCCTCCTCCTCCCTAAAAACCGAAACATAGAATTTCCCGAAGTGCATGACAAGACAAGGAGAGGAACTCGAACAGGAACAATGACAGACGTGGAACAGAACGAGAATGAAACATGACTGAAGAAAGATAAATAAACAAAGTGCAAAAACAAACCGAACAGACACCGTTGCCGTTGCATCGAAGATAGATAACTCGTGTATCCAGAATAAATGCCTTTACTGAAGAAACAAACCCGGGTGCTACAGCTGCAACACACATAAAAATCATCAATAATAACCTCATAAAATTGCAATATTATTTAGGAAAATAGCAACATTTTACTTACCAAAAATCCTTATTATTTGTACACAAAATCCATCCCCCTTTCTTTCCTCAAAAAGAGTTAAATTACTCTGTCGTACAGATTATCCGTGTGTTTCAGTTCCATCAAGAAGTCCTTTTCTATCGCCATCGAAGCTAATGCTGAAAGTCGAGCCTGCCCTTTCGTATTTCTGGCATAAGTTTTAATTCGCTTTAGGGCTGAAAATGTCCGCTCAAATGTCTGAATCACAGACTGATGTTAATTATATTTTGTCCATGAATACTTATTAAATAATTCCAAATGGTCTGTCCGCTTCCTTTCATAGCTTTTCCCCTGATTGCGCTGCTTCCAGACGTGTATTTTCATATTAAAGCATTTAACCAATCACATTACATCATAGTCAGACACTCTCTGACTATCCAATCAAAGGGTGTGAATACGCTGACGTTACCTAGGCCTTCTAGAAGGCCTTCGTGTCCCCAACTCAAAATCTGATTGGTTGAAGCAACAGTTTGATCAACACTTATTTTTTATGCTACAGGGCCTGCAGACCTGATTGTGAAGGCCTCCAGGCAGATTTCTTTGACCCTGGCAACAAATGATGGCTGAAATGTGATTGGTTAAATGCTTTAATATGAAAATACACGTCTGGAAGCTGCGCAACCAGAAAAGCTATGAAAGGAAGTGGACAGACCATTTGGAATGATTTAATAAGTATTCATGGAAAAAATATAATTAACATCAGTCTGTGATTCAGATATTTTTTAGGCCAGCAGAGAAGGCCTTGCAGGCCCTGACGGCCCACCACTGGTGTAATGTATAACTATGTAGCTTTCTGTGGAGGACGTCGGTCTCAGCCACGTGGGAGTGGCATGGTTGCCTGTGTTTGACATGTGGAGGAGGCCTTTGGAGCAGGGAGACTTTCCGGGGGCAGGTTTGGCACTCTCACACCCTGTGGAACTGTCTCCCGGAAGGTTTCTCCAAAGGCCATAGTTGATTTAATTATTATTTAATTGGTGTCAATCAGTTAATTGATATGGAGGTCAATTGGCTGATTGGGTGTCTGTGTGAGAATGTGAGTGAGTGGTTGATGGATGGGTGATTGCCTCACGAGTCCCACCTGAGCCAGGAAGAAAGTGAGCCTATTTAAGAGCAGGTGGGGCAAGTGGGGAATCAGTCAGTCTTGTGGTATCATGTGTGCGTATTTAATTGATTGTCATGTGTGCGTATTGAGAATTAGTCTTTTGTCTTCGTTTGTGTGTTTCTTGAGAGTTTGTCTTGTCATTGGTGTGTGTGAGTGCACGTGCACGTATGTGGTGGATTGTGATGGATCGTTATGAATTGGATGGTTTGGTTTGTTGTGGAATGTTTGATGGTTGATGTTTGTTGAGTTTTATGTGCGTTTGTCGAAAGTGACTGAGTAGAGTGCTTCCTGTGTGAGTGGGAAAGAGAGCGAGAGGGTGCCCTGAAAGAGGGTCCGCCTCTCGCCCTCGGCGTGATTATGATAGAGAGCAAGAGGGCGCCTGAAAGAGGGTCCGCCTCTCGCCCTCGGTTTTATTTGTGTGATTGAAAGAGAACTCGCACTCGGGGAGTGGAGAGTGTTTCTGGGCAACAGCCTGAGAACTCTCACTGGAAGAGTGGAGAGTGTCTCAGGGCTGTTTGCCAGAAAACTCTCACTGTGGCGAGTATCTCTGTATGAATGGGTTGAAAAGAGAACTCGAACTGCAAAGTTTGAGTGTCTCAGTATGCATGGGTGGGAAGCACTTGAAAGGTCACTGGATATGTGTGCCTGGGGAGGTTCCAGGGGAACTCCGGAAGAAGAGGCGCGGTGTCCCGTAAGTTATGATTATTTTAGTTTGTTATTTTAGTTCGTAGTTTTTACCCGAAAGCTTTGCGGCAAGCTTTTTTTGTGTAGGGATTTTTGTGTTTGTATTTGTTATATGTTAACCTGCTACTCCCACTGTCTCTTCCCCATGTCTGGGGGGGATAGACAGGAAAAAAATAAATACAAATTTGGTCCAAGACCGACAAACTCCATCTCCAGACTGCTCTGTTCCCATCCCGGGTTTGTCACGTGGCGTGTGACACTTTCCATACCTATATATTTTTGAAATTGTCTTGCTGTACACAGAGCCTAAACAGACCCCGTCTTGTTGTCAGCAGCAACCCCACCCGCCCCCCGACACCCCCGAACAGGGCTCGTTTCTGCTAAAGACAGAGCTGTCATGGCAACAATCGTCAGGGTGATGCCGATGGTGGAGAACCTTGGTCACTCTTTAAATGGGACTTGATCCAAGCGCATGTCACACACGGGGTCAGTGTTTGAGTGTGTGCAGGAGGGACAGCTGTTACCGAGGGTTTGGATCTCTGGGATCCCTGATGTGACTACTGATTGTCGACTACTGGCAGAGTCGGGACCATTCTCCAAACCCAGACAGAATCCACCGCCTGCCAGTGTTTCTCCCTCTACGGACCTGCTGAAAGTGTCACAGCCCTTGGGCTAAAGGGCAGAGGGCCAGAGCGGCTCTGGCAGCCGCCCTCACACACACCGTGCCTCTCGTCTCTCAGTGGTGTGCAGTTCTCCCCGAACAAACCCTCGGACGGTGCCAGATGCCTGGTAGGGGTTTCAAACTGTGCCCCGTCGCCGTTACCTCACTGGCTGTAGCCGCCCTATAAGTGACCTCAATTTCCTCCACCTCTTGGGGCATCCCTCAACAGTGACCGTAAAGGGTCTGAGAGCAGCTGTTTAAGGGCACAGGACCATCTCCAGGGAGGTGGGATTAGCCTATCGAATGCTTGCTCTTGAACCCCACGCAGTGTAAGCGTGGATGCCTACTGAACAGGCGCTGTGGGTAATTAGCCCTTTCGCTTGACTCTTTGACTCTCCGAGTTGGACTCTTGCAAATTTAGCCTCATTAGGCGGTGTCGTGTCTCTCTAGGCTTCTGCTCTTTCTGTTCACTTCCGCCCCCCCCCGGGTGTGAACATGATACCCGCTGTTCAGAGGGTGTATCAACGTTGCAATTGAATTACTGCTGTGTGAAGTATCCTGACTACAACACAATGGTAAAATGGTAATATCCTACCCCCCCTTGCCATTGAAAAGGATGCAGGATGACCTTATGGGAATGCGAAACCCAGGCCTGAACTGTTGGTTATTGATGAAGGTGTGGGCTTTAAGTAAGGGCTATTGACCAGCCATGTCCCAACGATTAGTTTTTTTGTGGGGCCGGTTTGAACATACTTATTGAGGGTGGCTTTTTTTTTACACAGGAATACGCAAGTCCCCTGTGCGGTAAAATTCTCCCTGCTCTGTGAATTGACCCAGGCTTGGTGTTTGGTGGTTAAATGCCACACATTCACTCACGGGTCGTCTGGTTCCCCACGCTGCCTCTCCTTTAAACTCGGCTACCCGCAGTCGGCCCCGCCAGGACTCGGCTCGCTAACTTCCCCGGGGCGAGGTCGCGCCTTGTGGGCCGTGCTCTGCGTTCTGATTAGCTTCCCAAATTCTGTCCTTACAGTACATCTCCGTAACCTTTGCTGCCGATTAACCCACCGAACGGAGAGACCTTTTCTTTTGTTTCCGCAAGTCTGACTGTCCGCAAAGTTTTTCCATTTCAAAATGTATGCATGTACATATGAACCCTAGTTTAATATGGTTGCTTTAATATTTATGCTGTTTATGCCGGCCAGCCATAACAAATATGAATTTCTTTCATCAGTTTTTTTTCTTCCGTGAAATGTAATATCTCATAACAAATGCACCCATGGCTAGTACAATATTCGACAGTATCTCGGTCCCTCCAGGAATGCGCATATGTCTTTTTTGTAATATATATATGCTGCCAAAATAGTTGATAGTGCTGCGGCATTTAAGAAATTATGCACTGAAAAACAAGGGGTTTTCAGGCTTTCATGCAATAAATTGAATGAAAATCTGAAAATATGCGTGAATTATGCGATCACCACACTTTCTAGCCCACGGTATCATTGGTCAGAAAAAGTGAATAAATTGCCTGTTGTATGCAGTAATATTGCAGTGATTTGATAAATATGCACTCTTTGCATAACGTGCAAAATTGTTTTGATTATGCGTTGAATTGTGCGATCGGGACTGCGAGGGACTGGTATGTGATGGAAACAGTGTTCCATGGAGTTCTCAGCCTGTGAAGGTCTATTCCAAAGGCTCAGGTCTCAAAGGCGGCAGTGTAGTGTAATGGTTAGGGAACTGGACTTGTAACTCAGAGGTTGCTGGTACCCTTGAGCAAGGTACTTAACCTGAATTGCTTCAGTAAATATCCAGCTGTATAAATGGAGTGTAAAATAAATGTAACCTGTGTAAGTAGCTCTGGAAAAGAGCGTCTGCTAAATGCCAAAAATGTCAAATGTAAATGTAATTAGAATTTTGAGGATTGGATTGAGGAAATGAATTGAAGTTCATTTAATTCATTGAAAGATCCCTATAGAACATTATTGGCCTTTTTCAATTCATTTCCTGAATTGACTGAACTGAAACGGAATTGACCCAAACCCTGGTGACAACACCCTGTCTCTCAGTTGCTTTCTCTCATCGAATAACAGATGTTATTGCACTCCGTAGGTGTATCTGATGGTGAAATGTTGTTAAGATTATTCCTATTCCCAAACTGAAGTACAACATAGGTATTTTTTTTCTTCTTATTTTTTTAAACCCAACCACCATTATTATCTTTAATATTTTTTATTATTGTTTATTTTTTAAATGATCATTATTAAAAATGATTGCTATTGCTTCCTGTGTTTTTTTTTTTTTTTTGGGGGGGTACTTTCCCTTTTTGTGTGTGTGCGTGTGTGTTTCTCTTTTCTATTCCATTCCCCATACATTTGTTCTTTTTAGTCTTTCTTATATTTAACTTTGCTATCTCTCTTACTTCAGTTTTTTCCCCTTCCCCTTCTCTTTTGTCAGTTGACCCTTTAAGAAGCACCGCCAGACCATGCCACTTGCTCCTGAACACGTTGCCACATTTCCATAGCAGTAAATCCCAATCAATAACATCACAATTCCTGCGACATCCCATCAATGACATCATATAGGGCCACCAGTGCCCCTGCCATTCCCAAGCGGGACGCGATGAGCCAGAGCCAGAAGAAAACCCACCCCTCTATGGGCCAAATACTGTTATATGTACATACATTTCCATAATATACAGTTCAACATAGGTCTTTGAGTACCTTTTGAGTTTTAAAATTCTATTTCATTATTTTATACATGATTTCATATGAGTCTTTGTTCCTACTTCACAGCTCTATAAAAAAAATAGGAAAAACAAAAACGGTCTCTGGACACCGTGGGAGAGGTCTGTTTAATCCTTTGGAGCTTGCAATGTGAAACATGCTTTTAAAACTGAGAATATGCTTTTCTGGCTGATCTGAAGATGCAGCCTGATGCTCTGGCACTTTTACCCTTCAGCTCCTGCAAACTCCAGAGAGTTGAAAGAGAGATGCATCCTTTTATCACAGGCAAAGCGTTATGAAACGTCTACTTGTTGTCAGTCCCCATAGGCATCTAACCCCATCGGGGTCGATCTCTCTGAGGTGTAGGTGCTCTCTGAATGCTGTCTGGACGCTTCCTGGATGCTGTCTGGATCCTTCCTGTGTGGGAGACGTGTGTTATCAGAGGATTGCTTCCAACATCAAAGCCACCCATCCCAAAATCCTGCTTCTCCTACGCCTGTAAATTTCACCTTTTTTCAGACAAATACAGTAAGCAGTGCCACAGTAAGCAGTGCTCTTGCTTTACTAAGACGCCAATGTCAATATCTTCGTTGACCTCCATTTTGGCTCCACTTGCTGACCCCTCACCTTCATCCTGCCCCCCCTCCTTTCAGCCAACAGAGAGCGACCTCTTTAACCTCACCTCCCTCTTTCCCCGTCACACACTACGTGACAATCCCCGGATGCAAACACAGCAGCAGGAGACATGGAGTGGAGTTTGTGGTCTACAGACAGGTTCTTCATTCAATCTCTCTCCCAAACACAGGAGAGATAATCAGGGCAGGCCAAATAAAACAAACAAAATCTTTGCCATACTTGCTGTGAAGCTTTCTGGTGAAAACAATAAACAAAAATAACAAACTAAATAAAAGTCTGCCTCCTCCGAGGTGGAAACCCTTTCGGGAAAACACTAACAAACACGAACACAGACTCGCGGCTTTTCAGTCACTTCCAAACATAAACAGGCACACACACACATCCCGCAACTTTTCAGTCCGGGTACAAACAATAACATTAACATTCAACAGACACCAACATTCTGCAACTTTTCAGTGCGGGATCAAACATTTAACAGGACATGGCAGCACTCTACACACTGTCCCTACTCACACTCATCACACATACATCGGCAGGACTCTCATTCATTCACACTCAACAATACGACACACAACCACTGGTAGCCACACACCTGCACTTAAATATACCAAATTGGCTCATTTCAACTCATGCATCAATGAGTGGTTCTGCCGTTCACACGCATACTCGCACACAAAAACAATCCGTCAAATTGATCATTCAATTGACATCCATACCAATTAACAGTCTTGATGAAATTAGGACTTTTGGGACTAGCATTCCTGGCCAATAATGCGCAGCTTCTGGCAATCTCGCAAACTGTGAGATTGCCAACCCGGCCCACAGAAAGTCCAGTTGTCCCAGAGTCATCTACAGGAGTCCTGTGGCAATACAGGCAACCTTGCTCCACCACCGTTGCCGAGACCGACGCCTTCCACACCTCCAATCATTTAATAATTTCCCGCAACGTTCTCCAACAAATCAGGAGGGCGCACAATGACACGAGCATCCTCCAAAACGCCCACTGCATTTGTCTGAAGAATCCCCATCGAACATTATTGCCATTTCAATTAATTTCCTGGATTGACTGAATTGAATTGGGATTGACTCCAACCCTGGGTGCCACTGTGAGGCACCTTACTATGCTGAAACCCAGTGCTTTACCTGAACACAACATTAGGGAGCCCTTTTCTTCAACACTTAATAATATTTTATATTTGGCATTGATTTTATCAGTGGAGATGTTCGCACACCTAGTACGGCAAACCACAGGTGCCTGGAGAGGAGACGTGCAGTGCATCCGGAAAGTATTCAGACCCCTTCACTTTTTCCACATTTCATTTTCAGATGCATCCTGTTCCCTTTGATCATCCTTGAGATGTCTCTAGAACTTGATTGTCGTCCACCTGTGGCAAATTCAATTGATTGTACATGCTTTAGAATGGCACACACCTGTCTGTATAAGGTCCCACAGTGCATTTCTGTGACGTCCGGGAAAAGGACCCAGACGCAGATCAGGATTAGGCAAAGAATAGTTTAATGGAGGCAGAGGTCAACACCAGAAGTCAGGGTAGCGAAAGTACAAAATCAAAATCCAAAGAGAAGTCACAAACAATCCAAAAGTCAAAACCGGTGAAACAGAGAAGGCAAACAAACAAAATCAGCAGGCAAACGCAAAGTGAAAACAGAAGGGGTGTCTTGGGAAAATGCTACAGACTGGCTTACTGGTAATCGGCACAGGGAATGAAGATCAACGTTCTGACGGGGAAGGAACATAAACACGGAACTTATATACAAGCAGGGAAGGGAAACACAATAGGAATCAGGTGTGGCTGGGAGGAGAGAGGGGTAGGAACACAGGTGAAAACGATGGGATTTGTTAATACAATAACGAGGGGAAACGAAAGACACGGACTGGGAATAACACAGACACATAGACAATAAACGACCTGGAAGAGCAGGCAGACACGTGCATAGTTCGAAGGGGAGGAATGCATAAAGAAATCTGCGTGCATAATGAAGTGAAAGGTGATAAGCGTACAGGGATAGGACAACGAGAGAGAGAAAGATAGCGATAGTTAGAAGCGTGAGATAATTAGTGATTAGTAGTGTTAGTAACTTAATCTAAATCCCTAATGTTAGTAGTTAAGTTGGTTAGTACTACATATATACATCTAACTAATATATACAAAGTGTAATAGAAAGTAAGAAGGAAGTAAAACGAGATAATAAGCTAAGACGGAAAAAACCGAAACATAGAATCTCCCGAAGTGCATGACAAAAGACAAGGAGTGGATCTCGAAATAAACAAGAACGATGACAGACGGGGAACAGAACGTGACAGAAACGAGAATGATGAATAATGAAAGATAAATAAACAAAGTACAAAAACAACCGAACAGACATGCAGAAACATAACAATTGTCCTAAGAACTCTCCATAGACCTCCGAGATAGAATTGTGTTGAGGCATAGATCTGGGGAAGGGTACAAAAACATTACTTAATTCTATCTGAGGTCTATAGAGAGTTCCTAGGACTTCATGGCTTGGTTTTTACTCTGACATGCACTATTAACTGTGGGACCTTGTGTGTGCCTTTCTAAAGCATGTACAATCAATTGAATTTGCCACAGGTGGACTACAGTCAAGTTCTAGAGACATCTCAAGGATGATCAAAGGGAACAGGATGCATCTGAGCTCAATTTCGAGTGTCACAGCAAAGGGTCTGAATACTTATGTAAATGTCATATTTCCGTTTTTTATTTTTTAATAAATTTGCAAAAATTTTCTAAAGAGCTGTTTTTGCTTTTTCGTGATGGGGTATTGTGTGTAGATTGATGAGGAAAAAATGAATTTAATCAATTTTAGAATAAGGTTGTAACATAACAAAATGTGGAAAAAGTGAAGGGGTCTGAATACTTTCCGGATGCACTGTATGTTCAAGAATACTCCCGCACACTGCATCTCTTGCAAAATTCTCCAAACTTCAATTAGAACAATTATTTAACTTAAAACAAAAAGAGCGTTCTGGGACTTGAACATAGGCTATCCCTTCCTAAAAACAAGAAGGGATTTAAGAAGGGATATGTGTTCAAGTCCCAGAACATTCTGACGAAGGTCGACGGACCAAAACGTTAGCTTTTTTGTTTTAAGTCATTGTTCTAGTAAAGTTTGGGGAGACAGTGTGCGGGAGTATTCTTCGACATATGCACTGCATTGATTAAAATGAGCCATGCCCACCTCCGTATTCGCTGCCATTTCATTCAGTCCTTGCACTTTTGTCTGTATCTCAGTTCGTCTGGATGTTCCACCTCATTTATTCTGTTTATCTCCGTTCGCGTAACATTTTGGCTGGTGCCAAAGCGCTTTTCCGTTGCGAGCATCTGCCGCCGTGCTCCTGCGACCACAAGCGGGGCTGCATCGCGTCAGCGAGCTATTAGCGTTTCAACGTGTCACTTTTTCCACCGATTGTACAGCTCTCCGAGAGAGCTCGACATCTACTAGTTTTGAAAAATATTTTTGTTAGTGCGTTCCGAGATTCAAAAGACACGAACACTATCGCCCACTTTCTGAAGTGCGTCGTCTCTTCTGTTTAATGCAGGAGATATGGCGCGTTAGCTTTATCTAACTCCTGCTGCCTCACATTGGCATGGCTACAGCAGTTGTTTCTGAGATGTGGTTTACTCCACCGAGGCTTGTCAAGGAGATAAGATGTTGTCCTGGTGCTGATTATAGCTCGCAAATACAGTCACACGCAGCTTCATCATCCCTTGCATTCTTTCACCCTGTGTGGTCTCCGTTGAGTACATCACACTCCGTATTATTACCGATGTGTATCATCACGGCTTTGCCACGTGTTGGGGTGTCTTGGGCTCTCCAGCTCCAGACCATTTCAGAAGATTTCTTTTCAGATAGTTCCTCCTCTACCATTCCCAGAGTCAGGCCATCTGTGTGCGATTTAGTGGCTCTACACAGCTGGAACATGTGGCGCACTTCAGGAAGGTTTTTTTTTCTGTCCTTGGAGGAGTGATTAATGGCAAATTGTATAAGAATGGACGTTTAAAAAGTGTAATACTTGCTTAAATTGCTTATATGGAGTGCAAAGCGGTATGGTGGTTATATTGACTGCTTCCCGAGTTTACAAAGCACGGGAAGCCGTGTCTTTGTGTGACTTTTGATGTGCGGTGATTGGCCTGTGCCCTCTGTGTAATAAAAAGTCCCGATACAGGGAGCTTACCTCATGGTGTGCATCCCTTGACTCACTATGTATAAATAGGAAGATCTTCAAGATGATCATTTCAAACTGTCCCGTGAAAAATGTCAGAACACATAATAAGTTGCTGTGGAATCGTTTGATCCTCCGAAATGCTTCCTCTAAATATCTGACAGCCGTTTCTTCAAAAGCTCACAAGTAGGCATGGAGTGACCAGGCTGTTACAGCCGACTGTCAATAATCCTGTTCTAAACTGTCAATCTTCTGCAGCAAAAAACGGCCACTTTGAGGTGAATTATTCAAGATCCTTAGATAGGAGATGCAAGCACTATAGTAGTAATATATTTATGGCAGACGAAGCAGAAATATGAACTATTTGCACTTGTAGTTTTTTTATGTACTTCTTGGACAGAAACCACGCCACAAACCTTCGTAATCCCATGATGTGGATTGTTGTGACAAAGCAAACATTCATCACAGAATGTTTAATGTGTTTTAATTATGTGTGATGCTGCTTATGGCTTATTCATAAACTATGTTTATAGTTTCAATGGCATTAGTACATTTCCTGTTACTGTCAGTAACTGTTTCTTGTTACTGTACTGTAAGCATGATTTCTCCCATTCTCTCATTCTCAGTTCTTGCTGGAAACCCTCAGCTGCTTGGTCTCCCCTGGACACCATGTCTTGATTAGATCAGGCAGGTTTACTACTCTGATATTCTGTGACTACTGCACCACTAAACTAATATAACGTTTTATTACCACAATGCTGGGCTGTGTTGCACAAAAAAAAAAAAAAAAAAAAAGGATAATAGTGGATCTCCCCTGACCATGGTTCAGTTTTTGACCTTTGACCTATGTGCATTCTCTCTATTTATGCGTACAGATACGTATCAATACCACTCTGTACACAAGGGTGGCTGGCTGACTTAAAATAAATTCATATTCTTCATGAGGAAAGTTCTTTGTGTCAAGTTTCGTGGTCTGCATTTGGTATAACGATATCTGGTATCGGCATTTTGACAGATTCTTGTCTCTAGACTCAAGTTTAGATTTAGTTCCTTTGCTTTTGAAAATAATTTTTGTGTCTGTATGGCGTTTAATCTCATGTTCGTACTGAATGGAAATGAAAGATTCATAGTTTACACAGAGAGACCTTTCAGTTGATGCATGTGGCCTGTATAAGAGAGAACACGACAAATCTATTTTGCGGCTTTAATGAGAATTTAAGCTGCATCCCCCAAAGAAGAGACAGACAGCTTATCAGGCTCTCTAGGGAAGCCCCAACATTTACTGTGCTTCTATGGATTTAATTGGGTTTTCCAGGATGATTGAGTTCAAACTATCTAACTCTTGCTGCACAGTATGTTAGATTCCCTTGGAACTGCACAGGGACATGGACAGACAGCCCGAGGGACAGACACACAGGGATGGAGATGCACAAACAGCCTGAGGGACAGACAGGGACAGATGGAGGCAATAGGAAAGTGAGACAGAATGAAGAGAAGAGGCATAGAGAGACTATCAGACAATGTGTTTGTGTGTTGGTTGTGTGTCTGTGTGTGTGTGCGAATGCCTGTTTTGTTCTTGGGGTAATATAAAATTTGGATCCCAAGGCAACTTGGGTGGTTCCAAGGGAAAGTGTTTTCCTGGAGTTCATTTTAAAACACTTAATTATTTATTGAACCATCCCAGTGCCAATTTCTGGTCCAATTAGAGTACTCAAACAAACTACAGGCAGTGTAGAAGTAGTCTGAAGTGGCAACAATGTGTATAGTGCAGGGGTTCCGTTTTCTGTAAAGTGATATATGACACATGATTCCTTCAAAAAGAGGTTACTTATTTTAATTGATTCAATTATAGACAGGGAGGTGAAATCAGTGAGGCCCTAATTGACGAAAGTGTGTACATCTGGTCACTGAAACTAAAACTATTTGTGGGAAATTAAGATTTCAATGACAGACCAAATGGCAACAAGCCAAACCTGCATTGTCAATGTGTTAAGGAAAAAATAATGGTACTAAACACTATATATATATATATATATATATATATATATATATATATATATATATATATATATATACTGTATATATATATATGTATGTACTGAATAATGGTAACACAAACACATTTTCAACAAACTTAATTAACCAAGATTAACCAAGAGTTTGGGGGCCACATTTATAGTATATGACGTATATTATAGTATGTGATGTGACATATTTGAATTAGCTTCCTTTTAATTTATGTCCTTCATGCATATATGTATTTATGTATGTATATTGTGAAATACCTAAAAGTTACAAAGTCAAGCGAGGAGAGACCTATATCTCACAGCCAGCTCTTTACCTCCCTCAAGCCGTGATCAGCACTGATCATGAACCCTGATGTTTGTGTCTACCGCAGGGTTCCTCAAATTTGGCCCACGAATCCAAATCCTGTCCTGGATTTCCTTTCTCTCAGATGGTTAATGAAACAATTAACGGAATCGATTGGCCAGTGTCCTCACACCTGACTCCCAGGTAAAGGTAGGGTGGAAAAACAGCAGTGCTCGGCCCACGCGGACCGTGATTTGAGGAACCCTGGTCTACAGAGTTAGCTCAGTGCTTTGCCGAAGACCTGGCTGTTTTTGCTCTCACCACCACGGCACGACTGCTTTTCAGTGCTCGCGACACCATGTCAGGCCACGACGCAACAAGCGCGGCGGTAGACTGCCATAATTCACAGACAGATCCAGGACGCAAACTAGGAAATGCGCAGTGAGTTGGCACGCTCGGCGCATTATCTCAGGTTGCTCGTTTCCTGCAGTGGGTGTGTTTCCACAGATCTGCAGCTACGTGCTGGTCCTGGGGGAATTCTGTTTCTCTGTGCTGCTTTTTCAGTTTTGGAGGGCAGCGCACTTCACTTTGAAACCTGATGATTTATTTATTGCCAACAGACTCCAGAGCTCTTATACTGATGAGTATCCTCTAATCCAGAGGAGAGGGCCCGGCCCACAGGGAGAGGCAATGGACGATCATTCTAACCGTGTGCAGCGCCACTGCTGGAGTTCTCAACTTGCATTGTAACTTAAGGCAAGACCCAATAAAATGGTGGTTTTTGGTACCACCATGAATTTTCAGATTTTTCAATATTTAGCTAAATAAAGATATATTTTATCACACTGCATAATTAAAAATGGCCAAATAACAATAGACTAAGTATTTTTTACATTTTATGACATACCGATCAATGCCGATTAATCAACAATGCAAATCTTCTGTTTTCTCAAAACTACGTTTTTAGCTCATACTTTTTCAGTTATCTCAACTTGTGAATAAGTTATTGTCACAAAATGTTATGAGATGATTCTTGGATGTATTCGTAAGATAAATACAGAAGGGATTTCTGAAGGGATCTTGGGATCTTGTTTACTTAAGATTTTATGAGCAATTATATCCCAAAAAATAGGCAAAAATGTTTTTATTTGCATACAGTAACATCTTGTAAGTTCCTGAAGGGAATTAAGCAAATATTCAAAACCCCATCTGTATTCTTTTTATATTAAGTGTCTTAACAAAAGGAGAAAATGTTAGCCACTCCGATCTTGCTGTAACTGAATTTGAATTGTACGCATAAATTAGCATAATAATATACATTTTCAGAAAAGTGCTGATACAAAAAAATTGTATCTTTACATGTTTAATAAACTGACCAATGTTTATTAAGATGTGACATCAGGATTTTTTTTTCCTAAACCTCGGATGTGTCTTGCCTTAATGTAATTTTTCTACTGCAGTTTTAAATACAATTTTACATACAATTTTACAACATAACTAAAGTAAATTCCTCTTCTGGAATTGTACATTTAATATATACAGGTAACTGCCAAAATAAAGGAAACATGAATTTAAACATGATGTTAAACATTGACTGTTTTTTTCGAACATATAAATATGCCCCATCCACAGGGCATGAGCCCTGAATGTCACTGAATGGTTTGATGAGCATGAAAATTATGTAAACTATTTTCCATGGCCGCCTCAGTCAGTAGCTCAACCCAATTGAACAGTTATGGGAGATTCTGGAGCAGTGCCTGAGCCACTATTTTCCACCACCATCAACAAAACACCAAATGATGTTGCATCCCTCCAAAAGACTTCTAGACACTTGAATCTATGCCAAGGCACATTAATACTGTTCTGGCAGCTCATGGTGGCACAGCGCCCTATTAACACACTTTGTGTTGATGTTTCCTTTATTTTGGCAGTTACCTGTATATTGTATTCAAGGCCACACCCAGGAACACAATAACTCCAGTGTTGCGAAGCATGGCAAATACCATTTCAGTTTGCCAGACAAACTGTTCAGTGGCAAAACAAAATCTCAGTTGTGTGCTAACTCCCCTCCTTTTTACTGTGTTAGCGTAAGCGAGCGTCTGCACGTTATGACTAACTCCGGTGAAAGCATTCCAGTCCTGTGGAAAGCCACGCATCTGTTGCCACCTTTTTTTGACAGCATATTTTTTCAACGATTACCATACTGTTGTTTTCAGTTTTAACGCGGTTCGTAGCAGAGGTCATTTTGACCCTCATCGATGGCATTCTTGTAGACCAAAGTGCCTGCAAGTTTGTCCTTTTATGTACCTGCCAAACATAATGAAGGAACACAATGGTGTAAAACAGGATCTGTGCCACGCGTGCGTAATGACAAGAGGCCACCAATAATGAGACACATTTGTTCAGGGTTTATCTGCTATTCCACAGTGTATTGGTCGTGCAGACTCTGTGTACAGTAGGGCCTTAGGGACTAGGATGAGCCGCCTGCATAATTGCCTCCACTGAAATGTGAAGTAAACTGTAATTAACTTGTGTTTTCACTGCGAAGTCAAGGACATTTCTTTAAGCCACAGCTTATTTTTTAATCCAGGTGGTGCTTCATTTTACTGCTATCTGTGTAAAATAAAGTCAGGGGAAAATGTGTTTGTTTGTCATTTTACTGTACAGGAGCCTATATTTTGAGCCATTTTTCTATAACCAAGTTTGTGAAGGAACAAGTGAAGTTTGTTTCCTCTAAATAGCACAATTAATTGTTAATGCAGCCTTTGACGATTGTATAGTAAGATTTTCAATGGCAATTTTATGCTCATATTTTTTTCTTAATCACCAACTTTGTGTTGGCATGAATGTTATTAAAATATAGTATCTTTACATTACAGTTACAGGTTAGTAACTATAAGTACAGAACATGTTAGCCTCACTCACCAGCCACGCTTCAGGCCTGACAGCGCATCTGATGACAATTGTGCTCCAAACTGAGATAATGTATGCACAAAGGCTGAGCAATCAAAAATGACGTGTGATTTTCCTGCTCAATCTGTCAACTGTAGGTGTTTTTCTTTCAAACTCAAGACTGAACTTGCTATTGGTTGAGACAGTAAGGGGCAAATGGGTAACAAGCAACACTCCTCCCTGCACCTTGAGGAGGTCTGTGCATTTTTATCTCAGTTAAGCACATGGTTGTCACATGAAGTATGTAAGAATGGCTGGCCCAGGGCAGCCCTGAAGCATGGATGGTACAGTAAGTGAGGCTAAGTACAATTCTCTCTCCACCCTGAATAAATTAGATGGCCAGTGTGCTTCGGTTTTTGAAATGGCAGGGAGAGAATCTAGCTGCCGAGTCTTATACTCAAGCATCAAAACCTTTCGCGGTCAGCTGGCAGCGGGTAACCTTGGCCACCGCGTCGCTCTCGTGGCCCTAAGGGTGACCTCCAAACCTTTTCCCATCATCACGCCGAGCCCCTCCCCGCTTCAAGGGGGTGACGGATCGTGTGTCCATTATCTGGCTCAGTGACAGACAGGTGCCAGAGCTGAACTGAGCCTGCGGGATGAAGAGGGGAAGCCCGCGCGCCGAGTCAAGGGTGTTCAAGGACCTCCGCGCTCGGACTAGCGTATCGAATGATGTTCCCCTCGCAGTTGAGGTCCGAAAATGCCTCGCTAATTCGCGTCCCTCTTTCGTCCCTCTGACTCTTAACGTCAGCTGGGAGGAAAGCCAGCTGACGTTAAGAGTCAACATTGGCATTTTGAATCTCGCAAACAAGGAAGTGTGAGTGGTGGGTGTTCCCTAAATAGCTGCAGAGGCACTTGAGTGCTGGTGCTCTCTGTGTACACATGGAAAGCCACTTATGTCAGCCACTTGTGTCATGATGGTCCTAAACCCCCGGGCTGGGATAGGAGGGGGGTTCAGGTGACCTTGGCAGCATTAGCCTCCCTCCAGAGGCAGCTACTGTATATCCGCTGTGTGTATTGTGTTCCCCGGGTTTGAGCAGATGGAACAGTACCGCTCAGAAAGCTCTTTCAAGGCTATTTGGATCAGACTTTAATGTGACAGCTATCCAGTCCAGAGCGAGAGGGCAATGTAATGATATGGCACCGTGTGCCGTGATCCAGTCAAGAAGATTCCGCAGCCAGAAAAAAGGTCAGACGACACGGGTTGGGTACATGGGTAAACAGCACCCTGTGACCTCAGTCTGAGAGAGACAGAGGGAGAGAGTTTCAGAGAGACAGAGAGAGAACGAGCGGGAGAGCGAACGAGAGAAGGAGAGAGATCGAAAGATAGAGAACTGAAATGTCATCAGGTTCAGGGGCAGTATAAACAACTCTTGAGGCAATTTCTGGAGGGAAAGAAAAAACAAATCCATTATCATTGTTTGAAAAAAATGAAAAAACTTCATCAAGAAACAAATGAGATAAACTAAATTCCATTTGTGATGTCAACAATTAAAAGAAAAGAACTGGAAAGAAAGATGATTAAAGATAGTACAAATCCTCTATAGGAGTTCAAAGATAAACTCTTGGCCCCTGAAAGCCAGAGGAGCTTGCAGAACTGACAACATGCCAAAACACAGCGATTCTAAGCTGCGGGACGCCCTGCACGAGCACTTCAGTTGAATCCTAAAAGATGAATGTGAGCCTGAGATCTGAAGCCAAGGCCTCATTATCCCTATATAAAGCACGAGATCAATTTGACCCCAATATTTATCAAGGCAACTGTGTGAACTATAACCTGGGAAAGCTATTCTGTAGTATAAAAAGTATGTCCCTCCTCAATGAACACAATATCTTAAGTACAATATTTTATTTACTAAACTGTCATTCAGGCCATATTTACACCCTGCACATCATGATAAAAGCATGCTTTGTTGATTTTCTGAAGGAATTCAATTCAATATGGCACACAGGACTTTTAGACTTTTTAGTTCGCTACACTATGATGAATAGAGGCGAACTCTGGCAATGTCAATGTCTGGCACTGCTAGAGTGCTACTGTCAGAGATGAATGATCAAAACCACAGTTTCAGGAAAACAGGTACCACTTCACCCTGGAAAACACAATCACATATACTTTTTATTTTTTATTTTGTTTTCAGATTTTTTCCCCATTTGACCCTCTCCCACGAACTCACCGCCCACCCCCACATGACAAGCTAATATCTCAAGCTGGTACAGTCAGGTTTCAAACCGTGACCGCAATAGGCAGCTCACACTCGCAAAGCACCAGTCAATGCGAGTGCATTAGATCACTACGCTTGTCAAGGAGCTTGTCAAGGGGATATGGTTTTGAGGCATTGCATTGTGGGGGGAAAACATGCAATGCTTCCTACTGTATGGTATATCCACAGAAGGCAATCTACATATTCGGCTAACCGTAATGATCAGGCTGAAAATCTTTGACAGCATTACATTACATTACATTACAGGCATTTAGCAGATGCTCTTTTCCAGAGCGACTTACACAGTTTACATTTCCTTACATACAATCCATTTATAGAGCTGGATATTAAATGAAGCAATTCAGGTTAAGTACCTTGCTCAAGGGTACAATGGCAGTGCCCCACCTGGGAATCGAACCTGCAACCTTTGCGTTTCAAACCCAGTTCTCTAACCATTATGCTAACACTGCCACCTCATTCATCTAATGCACAATCCATCATGGCAGTGGAATCAGTGCCCCCCTGTTAACCCATTAAGACCTGGAGTGACGTTTAGGTCGCATCGATTTTGCGATTAATGAAATGCGCTGTGATTCGCTGAAATAGACGTGGGGGAAATGAAGTGCACGTTGGTGTCGGCTTTTTTTTTTTTAAAATTTTTCCAGAAAACCCTCAGGTTTTAAGAGGTTGTGTAGAATAATTGCTTAGGTTTTAATAGGCGTTTTTAGCAGGCATTTTAGGTCTGAATGGGTTAAATGGCAGTTACAAAACTTGTGATTTATAGTTTCTAACCCTTTATTACCCATGCTCAGAAAAATAAGAATGTGTGCAGAGCTAACGCAACGCGTTTTCACCTTCTAACCCATACTGACGAGAGGGCAGCTTTGCACTCCTACCAGCAAAAAGCAACCAACTTTGAGAGAGTGACCCTGGGTGCAACTAGCCAAAAAACACCAGCTTGGCAGCAATACAAATTACAATAAGAAAATTTCAACAAACTGACCTAGAAATTGGCCTACCCAACAGAGGTATTTAATATAATTTTATATGTATCTATATATATATTCCATACATATATTACATCAGAAATGTAGTGATTATGTGAAATGTAATTCATGTAGCAAAATAAATACATACATAAATATATAGCCCAAAAAAAGAAATACAAATTCATGATTCTTTCCCGTTGTCCATCAAGAGCTGATCCTCTTTCTGGGAGAAGATTCTGGGAGTGCAGAGTTGGCAGCTTGTCACATCAAATAAAAGGGTATTGGGTGATATATATTTTTTAATAAAGTGGTTGTTATATTGCTCTCCTCGTGTTTAAACTTGAGGGGGAGGGGTGACAAGTGTTTTTAAATTTCTTTGGCACCATGTCTTCTTCAAATGTCAGTGCCCCACTGAAAGAGAGAGAGAGAGATGCCAACATCTACACAGCTGTCACTAGAATATTCCAGAATATTCTGGATGAAATTAAAATGAAGCCCAGTTACCAAATTGTTCAGCTGCATGTAACCCTAGCACACACTGATCATCTTCTCTTTATCCGGACAAATTACTATCTTCCACAATTACAAGCTGAATTAAATATTTGAGGTGGCCTTAAAGCAGGATAAAAAAACCTGTTTGTTGGTTTGTTTTTATTAAGTTGCAGCAGTGCAGTACATGCGACTCATGTTTTCCTCTCCCTGCAGGAAGGAGGCAGTGGAGATGCAGGGAAAGGTTGCCGTAATTCGGCAACATGAACCGGAATCGTCCCAGGTTAAAAAGACCAGAGGCCGATTGTTATTGCGAGAGCGCGGTCCGTGTTGCTGTGGGGTAAAAGATACCCGGCTGCAATAAAGGGTGATTTAATGCTGTGCCGTTTATGCATTGTTTTATAATGTCATGATTTACCACTCGAGATGTGGATGCCCGAGGCGCTGTAGGTCAGACCACATGCCGGTGCGTGCTGGAACGCCTCTCTGATGAGCCGATAACCTTCATTATTCACTCCTTCGGGGGGGGGGAGTACTTTCTTATTGACCCCGGAGGGGCATAAAAATACTCTCGGCGCGGACGCCGGCATCGATTTTGCCATTAAGGAAAGGAGGAAATCAGGTTAGTGCTGGTCCGAGAGCGCATCGAGCTTTCAATTGCAGTCGATTCATCAAAGGGGAATGATGTCACTGGGTTTCTGCGAGGCACTTCCTGCAGGTAGGGGACAGTAGGCAGTAAGACGGGAGTGGGAGGGGCGCAGAGTAAAGGCCCTGACCCAGGAATTAAGCCCAGGGAAAGCATTTGGTTGGACATACAGTACAATGCTTAGGAGGTAGTAATCAGCCACACTAGGGCCAATGACTTTGGATCAATGACTAGGGCCAATGACGTTGGGTCAGAACTTTTAACTGACTAGTTTCAAGTTCCAGCTAGATGCACTTGCTAAATTACAACTGCGCTGATTTTTTTTTCCGGAGAACAGAGTGAGAAGCCCTTTACAGCAAATGAGTGGCAGGCTAATGAGCTTCGCTAATTAACCTTCGGTAAAGAGAGGGCAGGCTTTCATGTGGGGGCTCACCCAGGACGATTCCGACAGTCCGGAAGGTCAAACTCCAGACCCAACCGGCTCTTGTTGTTCTGAGCAGAGATTTTCTCAGGTAAAGTGAGAATGTGAATTGCCTGCAGCCCCTTTGATTAGACCCACACCTACATAAACCATGTTTATTTGCAATGCGTTATAAATATCATGTTGCCATGACTATGTGTGCCAGCAGGTGCTGGTTTGTTAACGTTAGGAGGCACTGTCCAAGTCACGATCGGCGCTCATTGGGAGGATCGCAATGCACGTGATTCACTGCAACACTCTTACCCAGGTACACAGCTTACATTTTATATTTGACATATTATCCTGCATATTTACTGCAGTAAGTGGATAAATAAGGGTACAATAGCAATGCCCCACCAAACTTCATCCTTCTGGTTACAAGTCAAGTTAATCAACCAGCACTTCGCAATAACACCCTGTAATATGACTTGAACATTCCAAAAGGCATTGCTAAAGTATGAATCTGAAAACGTGGATGAAGTGACATTTGTGTAAGATAAAGCCACTATATTCCAAACTGACAAAATCCTCAAACTTCTCATCATCAGCACAGCTCCATGACAACGTGTTGCTCTCGTTCTGAAGATCATCTATATACAGTACACTCTTCACTATACTGACCTGTAATGACTGACTCCTGTGAAATAGTTTTGATATGGAGGTGTGCCCGATGTTGTTTTTTCTATTTATGTTCAAGTGGAAACATTTCTGAATGAAGGTGCAGCACTGGACCTGAATATTAGTTTTATGCAGGTGCCTGTGCATATCTGTGTGTTTGTATGTGTGTGTTTGTGTGTGTGTGCATCAAAGAGTGAGGTCTGCGTGTGTGTGCGCGCGCACGCCCTGTGTGTGTGTGTGTGTGTGAAAGTGTACTATGTATGTGTGTGTGTGTATGTGTATGCACATGCAAGTGGGCTTATGCAAATGTGTGTGTGTATGTATGCAATCGTGTGCCTGTGTTTGTGTGTGTGTGTGTGTATGAGTATTTACAATGAATGTTTGTGTATGTGAATGTGTACCCTGTGTGTTTGTGTGTGTGTGTGTGTGTGTGTTCATGCTCTGATATTTGGCAGTCACTGCTGTTGCTGATGGACACTGATCACAGACAGATGGAGAGGAATATGTTATCTCACCCAGAATGACACACTGCCGGTGTCTCCAAACACCACTCCTGCTGTAACCAGTCCCAATGAATGATGCTGTAAAATACGGTAATATAATCTAGCATGACTCAAAATACTCTCCTACAATCAGCCTCGCAAACCCTTGTACATGAGGAGTAGGCCCAAGCCAATTATTACACATTATATTTATATTATTGACATTATATTCATTTTCGTTTGCAATAAAGTGTAAATACAGGTTCAATTTAGAAAGGTGATTTGCAATGGGTTGCTGTCCTGCTGAAATAGGACAGAAATTGTGATTAGGTGATTCAGAAAAAGGAAGGAGCCAACGTGAAAAGAGGGCAGAGTGGATAAGGACTCTAAAAAGAGGAGAGGCGCCATCTTAGAACTGCTTGGGAACACGACCCGGGCACCAACTTCTCAGAGGTCAAATGGGAATGGATTCTAGACCAGGTATACTCATCCTCCCCCATGTGCCAGACATGGGGTTATTCAATTCAAAATCCTACACAGGCTCCATCTCACCAACTCTAAATTAGCTAAGATTTATCCAGATGTTAACCCAGCATGTAATAGATGCAAGCAGTCACCTGGCTCCTCAGCCCATATGTTTTGGGCATGTCCTGACCTCGAAAAGTTCTGGAAGGAGATGTTCAGGTCTTTCAGTGACATGTATGGTGTCTCCATGGATCCCTACCCTTTTATGGCAATATCTGGCATGAGACCTGATGGCATATCTATCGGCATTGACACACAGCGTAATTGCGTTCACAACCCTGTTGGCTATACGCTTGATTTTTTTCAGTTGGAAGCAGGCGGTCCCTCCTACGCATACAAGATGGGTCAAAGAAGTAATGTTTCATAGGAAATTTGAAACTCTTAGGGGATCAAACAAAAAAAAGACTGCACAGAGCTTGGACCCCTTTCATAAATTATTTTGAGAGTTTACATAATCTGGATTGGGATGAAAATTAAGTAGGCATCCCCCTCTGTATTTCACAACTTTACTACAAACACATCAGCCCTTTCATCCTCATAATTGCACAAGCACACATACACACAGCTAACATTAGCTAACTGAGGTATACTTCCAAAGCATGTCTGTCATTGGAATTCTCTCTCTCTCTCTCTCTCTCTCTCTCTCTCTCTCTCTCTCTCTCTCTCTCTCTCTCTCTCTCTCTCTCTCTCTCTCTCTCTCTCTCTCTCTCTCTCTCTCTCTCTCTCTCTCTCTCTCTCTCTGCATGTCTGTCTCTCTCTCTCTCTCTCTTCTCTCTCTCTCTCTCTCTCTCTCTCTCTCTCTCTCTCTCTCTCTCTCTCTCTCTCTCTCTCTCTCTCTCTCTCCCCATGTTTCTCTTTTGTGTTTTTTCTCCCTTTTTCTTCTGATGTTTCTCTTTTGTGATGATTTTTGATTGATGTTTATTATTATTATTATTGTTATTATTAACACTTTAAACATTAGGCTTGTCCTATAATTGTCCTATTCTGTGTGGGTTTTGGGTTACATCACACTACATAACCGTATGAAATCATTTCCTTTTTCTTGCAAATATTATGTCCTACAGTATAATCGTATTGAATATTGTATTTCCATTTTACAATGGAAAAAACAATAAACAGATTATTATAAAAAATTTAAAAAAACAGGAGAGGTGAATATTATATTACATTATACATGCAGGGGAAACACATTTAAAGAGAATACATTTCCAGTCAAATGAAGGGATCTAATAGTGCTCACCACTGATTTGGTAAAAGATTCGTGTTTCATGTTTGAAGGCGGTAATGGACATAAAGGCTTTTAAAGCTAATGGGATATATAAACATTAAATAAACATTATATAAAAAATTAGGTGCAGCAAAGTTATAAAGTAAAAGACAGGTGCTACATACAGTGTTTTATAGAAATACATTATATGAATCATATATCACCATTCAGGTACCTTTACATTAAAGCACACCCCCTAGTATGCGTGAAATACGTACAGGGAGTGATAACATTGTAACCTGGTCTGTCTTTCCCATTATTCAGTCCATTGTTTAAACAGATTGTACACATTATTTCTTTGCTCAGAACATTATGGCAAAGAGGAAGCCATTTTTTTCCTCCCCCTGACAGTGAATGTGAATGATACCGTGCCTTTAAAAGGGCTTGGAGAGAAAGAACAGATTTTCTTCAGCGTTAGGAAATATTCTCCTATTTTTCTTCATTTTGAATAAACCTGCCACGCAGAAAGGTCCGTGCCATTTTATTACACAGACGTGGGCTCTTGTAGATGGAATAAAAGCTCTTAAAATGACAGGAGAAAGGAGGAAAAATGAGGGGCTAGGAGAGGAGGCCAGAGAGAAGTACAGAAGCCTGTGAGAGGAACCAGGGAATTCTCTAGAATAATTATTAATAAAAATGAGTGCATTATGACTGAGCCAATGCAGTTAATTGGTAGCAAGCAAATACATCCTTGTGTAAATCTTTAATGAAATCAAAAGAAATTAAAAAACGCAAGTCTCTCATTCACAAGAATATATTAAAAGTAAATAAAAATTATTTGACCTGCACATGTTGGTTCCCTGGGCCTTCTCCCTGTTACCCTACAAGCGCAATGCAGATTTCATCCATGTTAATCTTCATACCACCATGCCTTCTGGAAGTCACATGTAGTAGAAAACAAGAAGACAATAATAGATATCCTGATAATAATAATAATAATAATAATAATAATAATAGTAATGTATAACAGTAGGCCACATATTTGACATGCAGTGTGTGAGAGACAGTAAAACAGAGTAAAATCAAGTAGCATATATTAAACTATCAAGTATCTTTGTGAGTGTGAGCTACCTATTGCGGTTGCGGTTCGAAACCTGACTGTGCCAGACCGACCCTGGCCGGGAGCCCCAATTGGGGGCGACATTTGGCTGTCCGCCCCAGAGGGAGGGGGAGGGTGAGCCGGCATGAACTCGCCGAGAAGCGTGAAGGGTTTCTCCAGAAGTAGGTGAGCGAGTTCCGTCTCGGAGGAGGCGGATTATCGCTGGCCTCATGGAATTGGCTTGACCCAGAGGACGAGCGGTGAGTTCGTGGGGGAGCGTGATAAAAAAATTTTTTTTAAACCTTTGTGACCTGTTTAACACATTTTGATGTATAGCCTAACCCTAACTGGATTACTAGACACTAAAGAAGCCAGAAAGACACCTGTGGACAGGCGTTGCATTTTGGCCAGGTTCTGCCCTTCCCGGCAGCAGGCAGCTGTCGGTTGACGAATCGGTCCTCCCGTTGCCCCTGCTCTCCTGTGACAGCCATGCCGAAGCACCTCTCAGTTGCCCGCTCCCCACATCCGTATTGGCACCCGTGCCGGCCCCAGCTAATCTGGCTCTTTGAAAGCCATTATTTATGGGCCCCCTTTTGTCAGGTGGGACAGGCAGACATTTAAACATGCACCCCCCCCAGCTGGTGCCAGCCTGTCAACAGGCATGTTAACAAGAGCAGGGGAGGGGGGAGAGAGATGGCAGGAGGCACCTGGTGGTCTAATTGCAGCCCACGCCCAGCACTGCTGACGGCTCCACTGAGTCCCTGTGCTGGTGCCTGGGCCACTACATGTGGCATGCTGTTAGTCACATGTGGTGATGGGGGAACGAGGTGTCAATGTGTGGAGCTGCAATTAGCTGGGGATCACTGGCTCGTTTGAACCGATCAACAAAGCACAACGATTGGTTCAAATCAGTGAGTTACTGATAGAATATGGTAGCTCCACCCATTTTTGGTGTCATGATACCTCATTCGGCCATCACTAGTCACATGGCCACCTGTCAGCTCTCCAGTGTAGGAGCCCAGGCACTGGGTGTGTGAAGCCAATAACAGGTTGAAAAAGCGAGGCGCTGACGTGGGTCTGACGTTTGCGCAGCTTGTCTTGTTGTTTAGAGCGTTTTTTGTTTGTTCCCTTTTTTGTCAGCACATGAGCTTTAATAAACTGACACTTTTACAGTGAGGACTAATGTATCTTTGCAGTGTGCGGTTTGCACTTTTTTAATGGCCAATTTGTAAAATCTGTACCATTTCTGCGACTCCTGTCAATTTTTTTAAATTATTTGTTTCTCATTTTTCCCAGTTTTTCTCCCAATTTATTAGTCAATTCAACCCTCTATTTATTTTGATTCACCCTCCCCTCACAAGCCCGCCGCCTGTCCTCCGGGTTAAGCGAATATCCTGAGGCCGGCAATGATCCGCCTCCTCCGAGATGGAACTTTGCCTACCTGCTCTTTAGGAACACCCTACTGCTCCTCGGCGAGCTCATGCCGACTTTCCCTCCTCCTAGCCCCTGCGGCGGACAGCCAAATGCCATCCCCGATCAGGGCTACCGGTCAGAGTCGGGCTGATGTAGTCGGGTTTCAAATCACGACCGCAATAGGTAGCTCACACTCGCAAAGCACCGGTCAATGCGAGTGCGTTAGACCGCTATGCTATTCGAGGCCCCCCTGACAATTTGAGAGGATGCAGAACAGTGCATGTCCTCCGAAAACACCTGTGTCCAGCCAGCCTTTTAATGCTGCAGTTCACCTGCCAGCATAGGCAGACTGCCAATTTTCGATCGACCAGAGGAGGTGCCCCTGTAGAATGAAACCTCCCCCACACTGGGTTACGCTACAGTATGACATCACCCACAGCACTCCAGGCAACAGTTAGTACTGATACAGTCAGGGTTCGTTTCAGAATCACTGAATCACTATCACTGAAAACCAAACACCACCTACGAGCCCCCGATGTATCCTTACTCTCTGATTCCCCTTCTTCTTCCCTTTTTCTCCATCTCTCCATTCTTCCTCTCTACTCCCCCTCTCATTTCCCCACTTTGCTTTCTTCTTTTCATTATCCAAACCCTCCTGTCATTCTTCCCTTCTGCGTTCCCACTCCCACTCCCTCCTGCTCTACTCTCTAGCTCTGTTTCCCTCCTTTATTCCTTCTCCTCTCTCTGTTCCTCTCTTTCCTTACCTTCTGCCTCCTCTCCTTCTCCCTCCTTTATTCCTCCATTATTTCTGTCCCTCCTCCTTCATCCTTCCTTCCCCTCTCCTCCTCCTCACTCTCCCCCTCTGGAGAAATTAGCCTCCAGGCCACCCTGCTGAGGTCCAGGGTTGTCCATTAGCCGTGATTACAGTTGTCTGCTAAATGTGTTGTGGGAGGGAGGAGGGATTGGGGCATTGAAGAGGAAGAAGAGCTGAACGGTGTGGTGAGACTGGTGGCCAAGCCAGAGACCAGAAAATTGCTGCGCAGAGGAGAGGCTTCACATCTGCTAGACTGTGTGTGTGTGTGTGTGTGTGTGTGGGAGGGAGAGTGTGTGTGCGTGTCTGTGTGTGTGTGTGTGAGAGAGAGAGAGTGTGTGTGTGTGTATGTGTGTCAAAGAGTGCGTCTGTGAGTGTTTGTGCATGAATGTGTGTGCGTGTGTGTGTGTGTGTGAGTGTGCATGTGTCTGTGTGTGTGTGAGAGAGAGTGTTGCTCTAATAAGAATGCTACAGTGCATGGAGCCGTCACATGATGATTATGGCTGAAGGGGTGTGGTCATAGGGTATGGGTGCAAGCAGGATACTACCGAGATGACATCACTGTGTAATGGAACACCTCCTTTGAACACCTGCCGTGGGGTCAGATACAGGTCACAGAGTTCAAGCTCTACAACCATGTTTTGCAGCCAGGATCACTGTATGCGCCAGGATATGACAAGCTTAGAAGCAGTCCTATTACCGAGCTTCATCTTATTTGGCATTGTTTTCTTTCAGTTTCTAAAGAATAAAATCATCACGGGCAGACCGCTCGTGACATACTAGACAGAAAGAAAGGTTCAGGTTCTGAACGCCCCAATCACGTATGTGAGCACGTGACGCATGCACAAACAGACTCCAATAAATGTACATTTATTAGCATACGTGGGCACCCTCCCCATTTTGACTTCACTTCAGCTCAGGGTCTTATCACGAAAACTTGTCAAATGTCAAGTTCTCTCCTTTTAAGAAATGTTTAAAACAAGCAAGCCAGTCTGACAGAAAGCTGTGCGTGTCTGAAAGAAAAGTGAAGTCGACAGCACGGAGATGACCCTCCGGTGGCCCCCACTGACGGTATCCGCCCTCCGTAAACAGTCCCACTGCGGAATGCGAGATGGCTGTGGGAGCTGCCGCCAGGCACAAGCCAGAGCCGTAGGGGTAATAATACTAAATCACCCGAGCTATCAGGAGGAAACGTCCCGCTACGATCTCACTGCGAGGGCCGTAACTCTCCCCGTCCCTGCGCCCCTCCAGAGAGCCTCTCGGTGCTCCGGAACTTCCACTGCACGGAGCCCCTTAAAGCGGCGGGTTCCCAAACTTTCTGAGCCCACGACCCACTTAATGAGTGAATGCATTTTCTTTTTTTAAAAATTTGGTTTCTGATTTTTTTCACGTTTTGGAAGTCAATTATACTCTCTATTTATTTCAATTAGCCCTCCCACGCGAACTCGCCGCCGGTCTCTACGGGGCAAGCTACTCTCTGAGGCTGGCGATGATCCGCCTCATTGAGATGGAACTCACTGACCCCCTTTCTGGAGACACCCTTACGTGCTTCACAGCGAGTTTGTGCCGAACACCCTTTCCCCTCCCTCAGGAGCGGACAGCCAAATGCCGGCCCAATCGGGGCTAACAGCCAGGGCCGGTCTGGCAGGGATGGGTTTCGAACCGCGTCCCAGATAGGTAGCTCACACTCATACAGGACCAGCCAAATACGGGTGCGTTAGACCACTACGCTATCCACCAGCCCGCAAATGCATTTTCTTCTTTATTAAAATGCAGGCTCAGATTTGTTCAAATATGGAATTAGACTGTTTGTAACATGTATCAAAACGGCTACACGTGCAGTGCTAATGAAGTGGTGATAGTTTTTCAATTCTGTTTATCTTGCAACCCATCTCAACCCCTCTCCCGTGTGGAAACCACCTGTGATTTACTGAAACACACGTTCTTCAGTTTGACACGCTGAGCCTATCACGCACTCAAGTACTTATCAAGCACATGTCCGCTCGGGTTGGTGGTGATAGGCGCCACTCGCAGAACCCTAGGGGATCAAAAAGTTAGACGGAACCCGTCTAACCACTAGCTCTGTAAAACAGAGAATAGGGAAGATAATAAGGGATGAACGCAAACCACACCCACCGGGTGTTAACTCCAAGTGTCTAAACACGTAAAGGCAATGATAGCCAAACGAACAAGCTAGTAACCTGAACCAGTTCAATCGAACTGAACAAAAGCAACCTGAATCAAAACACCGCCTAGCGGGCAAGGTTCTTTATAATAGTTACAACTAAAGTTCGTAAAATAAAGACACGAGTATCCCAAAATAAAGGCTAGGAGAGCCGAGAGAACATGAATGAAACCCAAAAAACAGCCCAACAGACTGAACAACATGAACCCAAACGAAAAACGCATAATAGCGAGCAGGGTTCTTATAATGGGTACAGTAAACATGTTAATTAATTGCATAATCCCAACAGTTCCGAACGTCCGAAAACGCGAAGGCCAGGAGAGCCACAGAACCACATTGCAACCCGAAACAGTCGAAGTGACTGATCAAACGGAACCCAACATAAAGCCCATAACAAACGAGCTAGGATTCTAATGAAGGTGCAATTTAAATAAGTATAAGTAAATACCTGAATCAAATATTCTGAACCTCCCAAAATGTGAAAGGCTAGGGAAGCCAACAGAACCAGGTATCACCTGAAAACAGTCTAAACGACTGAACCCACGAAAACAAAATGAAAACGCTTAATAGCGAGCAAAGGGTTTTTAGTAAGACACAAGTAAGTAAATTATTATGACTGGACATAACCAAAAGTACTGCGCGTCCGTAAACGCGGAAGAGCTAGGAGAGCCCACAAGATCAAATGGTAAAACCTGACCCATTAGTTCTGAACGTCCGAAAACTCGAAACGGTAGGGAGGACCGTCAGACAGCAGAGCCCAAAAGTTAACCTGCTATCTGGCATCCGCAAAAACTGCAAAGCCACCAAAACAACATTGAAACCCGAAGACAACCTCAGCGACCAGGAGGGTACAATTTACACGACGAGAGAAGTACAATAGTGGGTACAATTAAATGGAGGCGAAAAGGTCTTAGCGTAATAACGTAAGAGCCTAAGAGACAGTTAGGTGGGGATGACAGACAGCGGGGAACAACAAGACCCACATCTGACGTCCGCCAAAACTCGAAACGGATAAGGGGGACCGACAGAACCACAGAGTAAAACCTATACCAGGAGATCTGCTGACAAGAATGAAACCAAAATAAAAGCGCATTTTTAGCGCACAAGGTTTCTAATACCTAAGTGACACAGAATTTGGTTAACAAAAGTTCTGAGCGTATGTAAACGCAGGAGGAGGGCTAGGAGAACCGCCAGAACAATAAGTAACCAGTAAACAGCCTATCAGACTGAACAAATGAAACTGTGAAACACTCCTAACCACGAGTGAGTTTCAATGTAAGAAATAAGGTTAGGAAATAGAACCCATAAACAGCCTAGACGACTGAACAAAAGAAACTAGAGGAACACTCCTAACCACGAGTGAGTTTCAATTGTAGGCACTAACGGTTATAGAATAGAACCCATAAACAGCCTAGACGACTGAACAAATGAAACCAGAGGAACACTCCTAACCACGAGTGAGTTTCACATGTAGGAACTATTGGTTATAGAATAGAACCCATAAACAGCCTAGACGACTGAACAAATGAAACCAGAGGAACACTCCTAACCACGAGTGAGTTTCACATGTAGGAACTATTGGTTATAAAATGGCACAGAGCGTAAGAAAACGCAGGAGGCTAGCAAAGCCGCCATAACAAAATTGAAACCCGGAAACAACCTCAGCGACCCAGAGGGTACAATTTACACACGAGAGAAGTTCCATAAGTGGGTACAATTAAATGGTGAATGAACCGACCTTAACTCAAAACTCTTTATGTCCAAAACGTAAAAGGCAGTTAGCCAAAAGAACCAGTAGTAACCCACGAACCAGTCGAACCGGCTGGCTAAAACGAAACCAAAAGAAAAGCGCATTTTAGCGAACAAGGTTTCTTAAAGCAGGAAACTAAAATGAGTTCTTTCGTTAGGACCAGAGTACTCCCCAAAAACGTAAACGGCTAGAAGAGCCAAAAGAACAAGTTAGAACCCCAAAGCAGTCGAACCGACTGACGAACGGAAACCAACCGAAAACCCCCATTTAGAGAGATAAGGTTTCCTTAAAAGGGACAACTAACTAAGTTCTTGCGTCTTTAGAAGGGGTTGAAATGGAGATAGTCGTTTCTAAAGAAAAGTCTTTGAAGTCTTTGTGAAGTCTTTGTGAAGTCTTTGTGAAGTCTTTGTGAACGTCTTGAAAAAGACATTCTTACCTTACCGGCTAAAAATCGTAAAGATGGCTTACGATTTCGCCCTGATTGAAATTAGGTGCGGGTATTTATAGGGAAGAGATAATTGGTCATTCAAGCCAGCTGAGCGCGTTAAGGAAAAAAGGCGCACACCGCCATCTGGTGGTGAATCTGGGGAACAACCGTGACAGGACCCCCCCCTTAGGGGCGACTCTTGACGACCCTACGAACCCACACGGGTGTTTAGGAAGAGAAAAAATTTTTTTTTGTTTAAACAGATAAGCTAGTTAGCGAAACCGTAGGGACCCGCTGACGCCAAGATATGGCGAAATCGTACTGTAAGGGTTGGTGGTGATAGGCGCCACTCGCAGAACCCTAGGGGATCAAAAAGTTAGACGGAACCCGTCTAACCACTAGCTCTGTAAAACAGAGAATAGGGAAGATAATAAGGGATGAACGTAACCACACCCACCGGGTGTTAACTCCAAGTGTCTAAAAACGTAAAGGCAATGATAGCCAAACGAACAAGCTAGTAACCTGAACCAGTTCAATCGAACTGAACAAAAGCAACCTGAATCAAAACACCGCCTAGCGGGCAAGGTTCTTTATAATAGTTACAACTAAAGTTCGTAAAATAAAGACACGAGTATCCCAAAATAAAGGCTAGGAGAGCCGAGAGAACATGAATGAAACCCAAAAACAGCCCAACAGACTGAACAACATGAACCCGAACGAAAAACGCATAATAGCGAGCAGGGTTCTTATAATGGGTACAGTAAACATGTTAATTAATTGCATAATCCCAAAAGTTCGAACGTCCGAAAAACGCGAAGGCCAGGAGAGCCACAGAACCACATTGCAACCCGAAACAGTCGAAGTGACTGATCAAACGGAACCCAACATAAAGCCCATAACAAACGAGCTAGGATTCTAATGAAGGTGCAATTTAAATAAGTATAAGTAAATACCTGAATCAAATATTCTGAACCTCCCAAAATGTGAAAGGCTAGGGAAGCCAACAGAACCAGGTATCACCTGAAAACAGTCTAAACGACTGAACCCACGAAAACAAAATGAAAACGCTTAATAGCGAGCAAAGGGTTTTTAGTAAGACACAAGTAAGTAAATTATTATGACTGGACATAACCAAAAGTACTGCGCGTCCGTAAACGCGGAAGAGCTAGGAGAGCCCACAAGATCAAATGGTAAAACCTGACCCATTAGTTCTGAACGTCCGAAAACTCGAAACGGTAGGGAGGACCGTCAGACAGCAGAGCCAAAAGTTAACCTGCTATCTGGCATCCGCAAAAACTGCAAAGCCACCAAAACAACATTGAAACCCGAAGACAACCTCAGCGACCAGGAGGGTACAATTTACACACGAGAGAAGTACAATAGTGGGTACAATTAAATGGAGGCGAAAAGGTCTTAGCGTAATAACGTAAGAGCCTAAGAGACAGTTAGGTGGGGATGACAGACAGCGGGGAACAACAAGACCCACATCTGACGTCCGCCAAAACTCGAAACGGATAAGGGGGACCGACAGAACCA
Organism: Aldrovandia affinis; assembly: GCA_029706075.1. Classification (NCBI taxonomy): domain Eukaryota; kingdom Metazoa; phylum Chordata; class Actinopteri; order Notacanthiformes; family Halosauridae; genus Aldrovandia; species Aldrovandia affinis. Next base: position 4,303,738 of record JAINUG010000041.1, read on the forward strand.
CAGAGTAAAACCTATACCAGGAGATCTGCTGACAAGAATGAAACCAAAATAAAAGCGCATTTTTAGCGCACAAGGTTTCTAATACCTAAGTGACACAGAATTTGGTTAACAAAAGTTCTGAGCGTATGTAAACGCAGGAGGGCTAGGAGAACCGCCAGAACCATAAGTAACCAGTAAACAGCCTATCAGACTGAACAAATGAAACTGTGAAACACTCCTAACCACGAGTGAGTTTCAATGTAAGAAATAAGGTTAGGAAATAGAACCCATAAACAGCCTAGACGACTGAACAAAAGAAACTAGAGGAACACTCCTAACCACGAGTGAGTTTCAATTGTAGGCACTAACGGTTATAGAATAGAACCCATAAACAGCCTAGACGACTGAACAAATGAAACCAGAGGAACACTCCTAACCACGAGTGAGTTTCACATGTAGGAACTATTGGTTATAGAATAGAACCCATAAACAGCCTAGACGACTGAACAAATGAAACCAGAGGAACACTCCTAACCACGAGTGAGTTTCACATGTAGGAACTATTGGTTATAAAATGGCACAGAGCGTAAGAAAACGCAGGAGGCTAGCAAAGCCGCCATAACAAAATTGAAACCCGGAAACAACCTCAGCGACCCAGAGGGTACAATTTACACACGAGAGAAGTTCCATAAGTGGGTACAATTAAATGGTGAATGAACCGACCTTAACTCAAAACTCTTTATGTCCAAAACGTAAAAGGCAGTTAGCCAAAAGAACCAGTAGTAACCCACGAACCAGTCGAACCGGCTGGCTAAAACGAAACCAAAAGAAAAGCGCATTTTAGCGAACAAGGTTTCTTAAAGCAGGAAACTAAAATGAGTTCTTTCGTTAGGACCAGAGTACTCCCCAAAAACGTAAACGGCTAGAAGAGCCAAAAGAACAAGTTAGAACCCCAAAGCAGTCGAACCGACTGACGAACGGAAACCAACCGAAAACCCCCATTTAGAGAGATAAGGTTTCCTTAAAAGGGACAACTAACTAAGTTCTTGCGTCTTTAGAAGGGGTTGAAATGGAGATAGTCGTTTCTAAAGAAAAGTCTTTGAAGTCTTTGTGAAGTCTTTGTGAAGTCTTTGTGAAGTCTTTGTGAACGTCTTGAAAAAGACATTCTTACCTTACCGGCTAAAAATCGTAAAGATGGCTTACGATTTCGCCCCGATTGAAATTAGGTGCGGGTATTTATAGGGAAGAGATAATTGGTCATTCAAGCCAGCTGAGCGCGTTAAGGAAAAAAGGCGCACACCGCCATCTGGTGGTGAATCTGGGGAACAACCGTGACATGGCAGGTCGTGGGTCGCCCGAATGACCGGGACAACCCGGCCGACTGAATCCCTACCTCGGCAAAACTAGCGCCGGTTACGCGTCACACTGCAGGGCTGCTGGCCGCAGTTAGCGCTGGCGTGGTCTGAACTTGGGGCTGCTGATTTGTGCCACCCAGCATCCCATTCCTTGGGTGTATTGGTGCAATACCATCAGAGGTACTACAAACGAATACTGAGCACCTGGAACAGAGTGGATATTCATGAGGCCCTGGGGGAGGGAGCATTATTACACTGACAGCAGCAGACTAAGATGAAGCAAAGTTCAGTCTGCATGGTATCGTGTGTTCTACTTTAACATAAGTAGAGGGTTGTGCTTCAGCTGTGGGGGGGCAATGAGTCCCCAGCTGTAATCAACAGCATCATTTACCCCACTGCTCATATAAAATCTAACTTTATCTCATCAGATTTGGCAATTTATACTGTTTGTTAACATCAGGTATAACTGTCAGATCTAGAGTGGAAACTGTTTCAGAACAGATCCATGCCTGGTTTGTAAACTGTCAGAACATAAGAACATAAGAATTCATAATGACGAGAACGGGCCGTTCAGCCCATCTAGGCTCGTCATGTCCTAATATAAAAAGCATCCAGTACTGCATCTAACTTGGACTTGAATAGCCCAAGTGTTTCTGCCTCAACTAGCTGACCTGGCAAGCTGTTCCAGGCACTGACAACTCTCTATGTAAAAAGAGTGTGTGTGTGTGTGTGTGTGCATGCATGCATGAATGCATGAGTGTATGTGTGTGTGTGTGTGTGTGTTACAAACTACTTTGTAATTGCCATTTGAAGCTTATGAATTGAAAATGCAAATTAACTTGTTCACTGAGCATTAACATGAATTAAGAATTAAGAAATGCAACATGAAATGCAAATTAACTGTACAGAATTGTGTTTACAAACTAGCCCCAGACTGCTTTATATCAGCTATAATTTGTATCGCCTTAATTGTGTTGACATTGTAGTACTCCATATGGAATAATATGAAGAAACAGAATATTACCACACGTTCAAGGCCTTCTAAATCCAGAAAAGTGCTTCAGCTCCTGTATCTAATAAGTAAACAAGGCAGAAAAGATGAAAAAATATATATATTTGAGTCAAGGCGAGGTTGCAGATCCAATTTATTTCTGATGGTAAAGAGTAATGGTGTGCAAAAAAACCCCTCTAAAGATGTGTATTTGTGAAGGGACGGCTCATTAATTTGAGGAATTTGCCAAGAATTTACAGAACAGCCTTTCACTTCTCTCTGGGTACTATCAGAGAATAGCCCATTACAGCATACCAAACTCGCACACAGCTTTAAAATAACACAATTTACAAACTAGTTCCATTGCACCTACAATTAAAGCTAATGAAGCATCATTGCCTAATGGAAGTCTAACATATCCATATCCGCTACATCATTTTATAGATTTACAATCAATCAATCAATCACATTTTATTTGTGTAGCACATTTCATACAACAAGTGCAACTCAGAGTGCTTTACACAAAATGATCAAAAAAGGGAAAGAAAAGATGAGAAAAGATGGAAAATGATTAAAAAGGGAAAAAGGATTCTTATACAAGCAATGTAATATATTTAAAATAAATGTAAAACAGTGTTAAAAAGATTCAGCTTTTCTAAGATCCTGAGGGAGGTTGCTCCAGAGCTTTTGCCCATAGTGGCCAAATGATGCCTCTCCAAATGTTTTAGTTCTAATTCTAGGTATTTTTAGAAGATTGCTGTTGGAGGATCTGAGGGCTCTGCAAGGTGTGTAGCTAAGAAGCAGATCTTTCAGATGTTCCGGTGCAAGACCATGAAGGGACTTTTAAAACAGGGCTTTTACATTCCCACAATGCATCGCCATCGACGAGCAAAAGCTAATATTGACACAAATTAAACTCCACCTTATATCGATTAGCCCATCGGCCTTGTATCGAGTTTGTAAATAATGACTTTATGGCGGTGCTCTACTCACCTGCACCCGTGCAAGCAGCCCTGCGGCTAAAAACGCAAGCACCTGCATGTGAGCCAGTCTATGTTTCACACTCTGCAGGCCGCGCAGTGTACTGCAGGCGAGCTTGTGCCAAAAGGGAGAGGCGTCACTTTCCGTGATGACAAACTGGTAGCCTGTGAACACCTGTCATGTTGTTGGGTGAGACGAGTGGCATGGTAACCCAAGGAACCCTGAATGATCAAAACCCACCTTACCCCCTGGTGGGACAAAGCCGACTGAGTCTTGCCAGTCACTGTTATCTAATGACGCAGCCGAGGCTCAAACAATGCGCTTTATAAGACTGCAGGGCCCAACCTGCACTTGTGAGGGGTGCCTTACTAATAGAACCACTTAGGAACCTTATGGAACTTAGGGACCTTTTTTTCTGTATGAACTGTATGGAATGACAGTGCATCAGATCTGTTTATTGAATGGAAGCTTGTGTTTAGTTCAGTGTTCACTCCCCTCTTTCCTTCCATGAACTTCCATGAACAGGGTCAAAATTCAGCCCGAGTGTGTGTTCCTGTAACTTTCAGCCTATGGTCTACCACTGGCCTTCCCAGTTGGTAGTTTGTCTGTGTGTGTTTGTGTGTGTGTGCGTGTGCGTGTGTGTATGTGTATGTGTGTGTGCATGTGTGTGCACTTGTGGATGTGTGTGTGCAGGGAGAGGCGGTTGAGGGCATCATCCCTCCTCCTGGCACACACCCACCAGAAAACAGCTGCCCACCCACCCACCTCCACCTCCGTTCTGCGAGCCTGAAGAGCACACCATGTGCCACTCACTTTTATACCTGTGTGAGAAGTAACACTCTATTCTCCTGGGCCACTTATAGAGGGGCCCAGGGATACTCTTAGACATAATGTACATACCAATGCCTTGTGCAAACCAATGGTCATTTACTTTATGAGAACACAGGGACTGTTCCTCCTCTCCCGTTGTCTGGCTGCAGTGGATCAGTGGTTCCTCTTATGTAGATCAATACAACATACTGGTTCATATTTGAACATGTTCAGTATATTCTAATCTTTCCCCGGAACACTGTAGGGTGACCTCTGTTCTCCTGTCCTCACAATATAAGCATGCATTGATTCTATCTGCAGGAGGCTGATCAGCTGTTATGTGTCGCCCTCTAGTGGAGCAAGTCTGCCCTTCATTCTCTCCGTTTTGTTCCTAAACCATTGTTGAATTGATGTTGAATTGATGTTGTGGTTGAATAAATGAGTGTACAAATTCAGGTGAGGTTGGTGAATTGTTTACTTAGAGTCCCAACCCTGGAGAGCCGCAGGGTGGCTGGTTTTTGTTTTCACCTTAAAATCAGCAACCAGTTCAGACCCAAGAAACCAGGTGAAGTTAACTGTGTAATAAACTGCTGTAATTGATTGATAAAGTGCAAAGTAACAACAAAGGCATAATAGATCATCGGCGCTCTAAATCCTGTTCCACTAAAGCAGGACTGAACTGAATGCAGGCGCTTGGAGGCATTCTGATGAAAATGATTTGTGCGCAGTGCAGGTGAACATCTGTGTGTGTGTGTGTGTGTGTGTGTCTCTGTGCAGGTGTATGTTTCCCCTGCATGGTGGACGTAGTCCCGGTGAAGAACGAGGAGGGCCTGGTCATCATGTTCATCCTCAACTTTGAGCTCACCAACGAGAGCAAGCCGCCCGTCTCTCCGCCTCGCAACATCCACCGCAAGCTCCCCATCCCCTGGCTCTCTTCAGGTACACCGGAGTAAGAACCCAACCCCTTCTGGTGTTCTGCTGCAATATTTTGGTATTTGTTTTTGTTTTTTGTTTGGTTTTTGGCGGGGGAGTGGTCAATTGTTTTTCTTGTTTTCTTTGCTTGGTTCTTTTTACAATATGTAAGCGTCATGGTTTTTCCCAGGCGGCACGGTGGTGCAGTGGATAGCACTGTCGCCTCACAGCAAGAAGGTCTCGGGTTCTAATCCAGGCCAGGGGCCTTTCTGTGTGGAGTTTGCATGTTCTCCCCGTGTCCGCGTGGGTTTCCTCCGAGTACTCCGGTTTCTTCCCACAATCCAAAGACATGCACGTTAGGCTAATTGGAGAGTCTAAATTGCCCGTAGGTATGAGTGTGTGAGTGAATGGTGTATGTAGTGCCCTGCGATGGATTGGCGACCTGTCCAGGGTGTATTCCTGCCTCTCGCCCCAATGCATGCTGGGATAGGCTCCAGGTCCCCCGCGACCCAAACTAGGAATAAGCGGCTGAAGATGAGATGAGATGAGATGGTTTTTCCCCAGACTCACCGCTGGGTGGCGGTGTTGCGCCTTCCTTGTGGGAGGCGCACAGGTGGGGTTCATTTAGCAATTACCTTCCTATTTAAGCCCGCACCTGCAATTGCTCTGGGCGAAATCGTAAGCCATCTTTGCGATTTAGCCGGTAAGGTAGTTGTGTCTTTTTAAAGACGTAACATCAAGACTTACTTTAGAAAAGAGTCTTTCTATCCGAAACCATCTCTAAATAAGAACATCTTTATTGTACCTTCAATAAGAACCTTGCTCTCTATTAGGAGCTTCCGTTTGGTTTCTTTTGTTCAGTCGGTTCGACTGTGTTTTGGGTTACATTATTGTTCTTTTGGCTCTCCTAGCCCTTTTCTCATTTTCGGACACTCTGTGTCTTTGGTTTAGTTGTCTGTTTTCTATTACCATTTGGTAATCCGATGGACGTATTTCCACCACCGTGTGTTTTGTTTTCTGAAAAGGAATTGTATAAGGTATTTTGTTTGTCGGGTGTTTTGCTACCCTCACCTTATTAACTCTGCTGAGTTTTCTTTATTTCTTTTGTTTATGTCAGTGTGACACTTCGTCACCCGTTGGGTGATATTTTCCGTTCCTCCCTTTTGTTCGTCCCTTCCCTATTTCTCTGTTTATCAGAGCTAGTGGTTAGACTGTAGGGCAGTACAGTTTAACTTATTGATCCCCTGGGGTTCTGCGAGTGGCGCCTATCACCATCCACCCTCACACTAAGATTAGCAGATGAATTGGCAGCAATGTGGTGTGTTGGTTAAGGATCTGGAATCATCTTCAGAAGGAAGTTAAATTCCCAGACAGGGCACAACTGTCATATCCATGGGAAAGGCCTTTACTGAGCATGCCTTTGTATGATTGGAAATAGCAATGCAATCATTTTTTTACAGTTTTATCAGTCACTCTGCTGGCAAAACACGTATATAAAATAGAATTCAGGAGGCATTAATTAAATACTATTTAAACATGGAGAGGAGCAGTGCAAGGGAAAAAGGGAAGGAGAAGCAATTTGAGGAAACATAAAAACAAATTGCTTTTGGTTTTATCCCCAAAACGAGCAGCAGGGGTGAACCAATGGAGAAGAAAATAACAATAATTTATTTAAATGTTAAAAATTAAAGTTAAGCAAGAGAGGCAAATTGAAGAAAGTCAGCGAAAACCTATCGGGGACCATCAACCCCCCTCCCCACCATATGTTTGTCAGTCTTTGTCTGTCTGTCTCTGACTCTCTAGGTGTTAGCATATCTGTTGGTTTGTTTATCCATAGCGGGAAATGGCTAAAATGTGAACAAAACCAATTGTTGGCTTGTGCTATGTCTGTTATGTGCTTTTAAAATCAATTTTTTTTTAAAGAATTCACGAGGCATTTGAAATGGAAAAACTCACAATGTAAATAACTGTACGCTACCTATTTTTATGTTGGAAATCACATCTTCCACCTACCTATTTTTATGTTGGAAATCACATCTTCCACCTTCTCTCCTCTCCCTTGTATCTTTATCACTCACCTGCTCTCCCCCCCCGTGTTTTTCTCATTTTCTCCCCCTCCCTCTGTCCCCCGCAGCTCGGAGGTGTGGCTTTAAGCTGCACCTGCCCCTCCTGCGCTCGGGGAGCGTGAGCAAGCACTCGCTGCAGGACGACGCCGAGGCGGGCTGCACGCAGGACACCTCCCACCTTGTCCAGGATGGGTCCCTGGCCCTGGGCGAGCTCCTGACCCCCCCGGAGCCCCCGCCCTGCCCGGGGAGCCCCGCCACGCTCTGGCCACAGCGCCCCCTGCCAGACGGGAGGCCGGTTCCCCTCCCGCTCCCGCTGCACCTCCCCCAGTCATCCCTGCAGCTGCACCGCCTCGGGCCCGGCGCCTCGCTCTCCAACTGCAGCCTGGCGCGCAGCCGCTCCCACGAGAGCGTGCACAGCATGCGCCGCGTGTCCTCCGTGGACGACATCGAGACCGTGCGGCCCGACTGGGACAGGAAGCCCCCCACCCGCTGCGTCAGCACAGGTAGAATCTGTGCTGGCAGTGTAGTGTAATGGTTAGGGAGCTGGGCTTGTAACTCAGAGGTTGCAGGTTCAATTCCCAGGTGGGGCACTGCTGTTGTACCCTTGAGCAAGGTACTTAACCTGAATTGCTTCAGTGAAATATCCAGCTGTATAAATGGATTGTATGTAAAGAAATGTAAACTGGGTAAGTCGCTCTGGATAAGAGTGTCTGCTAAATGCCTAAAAATGTAAATGTAAATGTAGAATCTAGAACCTGTGCTGACACCACATCTAGAACATACTAAAATTATAGTACTGTATATAGCTGGATGCTTCATTCCAATAAATGCATGCCACACCTTTAAGCTCCTAGTTATGTGCATCAAGAGTTTCTAAAGAATGTGATACTCCAAAAATAAAGTGTTATGGTTTATTTAACCATGCGGGTTCGCTAATATTTCGACCTTTGGGTTTTCATCAGAATGATTGGGACACCTGCTTTGCTACATCCCTCAACAAAGAAGAAAGCAAATAAATTAAATAACACAGTTATAAGTGTTGCATCACAGAATATTCTTCTGATTTTCCAGCAAAAAAAAAAAAAAGTAAGCTCCCAGTGGTTAAGGTGAAAACATTTCACCTCCCACTTCTGTGCATCTAAAGTTGTCTAAACTGCAAACCTGTGATGACAAATGTTATGTCGCATTACAGAATCTTCAGACTTTATAGCTACAAGCGTTTACCTGGATATCATTTTCTTCCCCAATAACGCTCAGAAGACCGATATAATTCTTTACGTACGTTTTGTACACACAGTCAAAGTGCACAATTTATAATATACGTCATTTGGCACACGCTTTTATCCAAAGGGACTTACAGTAGTGAATGCATACATTTTTCAGTATATGTGGCCCCAATGGGAATTGAACCCACAACCTAAGCGCTGTCAGCGACATGCTCTACACAGAATCGCCATGATTTCAGCTTTCGTTCCTCCCTCGCAGGTGCGATGAACAACAAGTCCGCCATGCAGAACTCCACCTCCGACCCGGACCTCGTGCGCTACCGGGCGCTCAGCGCCATCCCCCAGATCACCCTCAACTTCGTGGACTTCAAGCCTGACCCCTTCATCACCCTGCCGGCGGGCGAGGTGGACATCATCGCGCCCTGCAAGCTGATAGACCGCACGCACAACGTCACCGAGAAAGTCACCCAGGTAATGGCCACGCCAGGGCCCTCCCTTCCCGCCGCGGGCCGAGCTCGCGAAGCAAAGCCACGGGCTCATGTGGGAGACGGCTCCTGGGTGCCTTTGATCGAGCGGCTAGCAGGTTGGCATTAGCAGGTTTCGGTTGTGCGCCGTAGTTGGCTTAAGTGGGTTAGCATAATCCACCGGGGTACCATAAAACACGCTTATGCACATGCAATCTGCGACTGGATGAGATGGTGATCCATCACCTGGGGTTTAATGGCCAGTGCTAACATGTTGATGGCAGCTGTAAAACGATTTTATTGACTTATGGAGGAAAAATTAACTTTTTCCATAAGTCAATTTATGGAAGTGTTATGGAGGAAATAAGTTCATTTTATTGACTTATGGAAGAAATGTAATTGCCTTATGTTTGCACATGCACACAGCCACACATGTAAACACACACACCCATGCACACGCACATACACCGCCACACGTGCGCACATATGTGTGCGCGCACACACGCATACAAGCAGGAAAGCAGATGGGTTGCACCTATTCAGCAGAACACAGTGGCTCCATTTAGAAACAGGGAATCCCTTAAGTAAAACCAATACATGCATTTTACAGTGTTGGAAAAGTCATTTCCATTTTGTTCATAGTAATAATAGTAATAATAACATCAGTAATAGTAAAACATTATTATCATTATACATTCCTAGTACATATTATTTACTCCTCGTGGTAGCCATGGTAGTTTCGCCCCGGATGCTGTTGCCGTGGTTATTCAAGCTTCCTTTTCAGACTGGACACCAACAGGCAGCATGTGTAATGTATCAAATATTTGAATGACATGGTGAGCTCAGCTGTGGCGAGGGAAAGAGCTGTTGAACAGAAGGGACCTGTCACGTCCCCCCGTCCCCCCGCCCCCCACTTTGGAATCGCCAATTGCGTGTTGCCGCGATGAAGAGTGCACATTCCTCCCATGCACTCGCCCACAGGATGGTACTTTTTATTTAAATTTTTTCATGTGTTTTTGGTCACTGTTATGATTGAACAATGTCCATTTAGCATTATCACCGCAGTGTAGGTGTCTGGTTATTTCAGCACTGTACATTTTAACAGTGAAGAAAGACTATGACCCTCCAAGATTCGGGTGCAATGGACCTTAAGTTTGAGTAGCATATTTCAGCAGTTGCAGTTCTTTTATTCATACATAATGCATGTTCTGTTGATTTCAGCAATCCCCAAAGTGGTGTGGAGTTATACAGTACATGAGCACTTTTTGTCATATTTTTACATTTTTACATTTTAAGCATTTAGCAGACGCTCTTATCCAGAGCGACTTACAAGATGTACATGTCATATGTTGCTGAACATTTTTCAGAGATCAGTTCATCTGAAAGGATTAGAGGAAACGTCACACAAAGGGTGAGCTGGACCCACCTCTGGTGTTTCTCTCACTATGAGTGCGAACAGTGCATTTTTGTTATTGGTTTGGAAATCACACCTAAGCAACTACATTGTTAAAAACGGTAGTATCTTATTGTTGTTGTTATCTTATTTTAGCACAGAGAGCCAGAGATTTTTTTTATTTGAATTTAATCATTCAATTATTTACACGTTTTGCTATGAAATGTAAACTGTGTAAGTCCCTCTGGATAAGAGCATCTGCTAAAATGTAAAAAATGTAAATGTAATGTAAATGGTATGTGACCCCTCAAAACCACAAATACTGCACAGTTAAACAGTTCACCCCTTCAAGGACCTGTAAGACTATAAGTTACCTCATCTGTACTCCCCTCAAGTACACATGACAATGTCTATCCCCCACCCCGCAATAACACACACACCCAAAAAACTGAGCCAGAAAATATGATCCTCTAGACCAAGTCATTCTCTCCTTCATTTGAGCCTTGCTCAGGGAACATGGATGGGGGTGCTCTATTCTTAGTGGTTTTGCTTTGGAGAACATCCTCTCTTTTTAAACTTTGAAACCATGGTACTTCACCTGGTTATATGTATGACAATACCTCAAGATCTCTGGCAGACCTGGTTAATGTTTGGATAAACTCACTTGGTTTTTTGTGTGTATAGGTGGCTTTTCCATATTTGTCCTCTAGGGGTCAGCATGACACAAAGCAGCATCATCGTCAGTACAGCCAAGAAGTAGGTGTTGGGGGCAATTTAGCACAGTACAACTAAGCTTTTTAAAATGTACACAGACCATCCAGCACCCACACTGAGTTGCTTTCCACTTAATGATTTCACTCATTTCCCAGTACACAGGCATGCCAACAGAATAAAGCTACATAAAAACTGTGTAGCTTTATGCTTCTCTGTCGTCCGTGGCCAGTTGCTCTGAATAGTTCACATTGGATCACATCCTCAGTGAGTGTAATGATGATGTCATCTGCGCAGGCGTGTGGTTTGAGGAGCTGAGGAAGGTTTGACTGGGACTGAGCGCTGAGCACTCAAGCGATGTTGAGAGTCACATCACGCCTCACTGAGAATGCCCCCATCGTCACTTCAACCACTGTGCACCCCTCTGATCTCTGACCACCACTGCGCACACACACACACACACACACTACGTGCATATAGACACATGCATGCATGCATGTACACAAACACACACAGACACACTGCGTACTCACCGCACACACACTGCATTTATAGACGCACACATGCCTGCATGTAAACAAACACGCACGCACTTATACCCACAAGCAAGCACACATTCCCCACACACATACGCACACATGCACACTCAAACACACACATACCATCTTGACCATGCAAAAGTACTTTCCATAACTCCAAACTCAATGGTTCAAGGATGGCATGCCTGTGTTCTTTTTTCACGGTGCCGGTCTCAAAAGTTTGATTTTACTCTCCCACCTGGGATTTGTAATGGTGATTGGCCGACCACGGCACCGTCTCTCAGAGGGAGTTTGATGCTAGCTGATTAATTGGACAGCTGTGTGGACTCCTAATGAAGCTCATGTCAGGCTGTGAGTGTCCTTCAGTGAGGCACCCAGCTGTTTGAGCCGGGTCTGAATACGTTGCTCATAATTTGTTATCGGTCTTTTCAGAGAGAATTGCTCTGAATTTAGAGAACCATGGTGATTGGCGACCACGGCACCGTCTCTCAGAGGGAGTTTGATTGATGCTAGCTGATTAATTGGATTCCTCTTCATCGGCTTTTCCATCTTATGAAGCTACTGTTTCCTAACAAGCTCTCTATGCATCTGATTTAATGCTGAATTAAAAAAAGTAAAGAAACTTAAAGCAGATTAATAATGAAAATACAGAGTCTTGGTTTGGGTGTTTCTCTGAGAGTGGAGCATGGTCAATGTGCTCATGTGGGTTGGTTTCAGTCCCTTATGTTGCAGTGTCTGTTGTAGCATTCATATAATTTAGTTATTCAGGTTAAATACATGGCTCATTAGCAGGGATTCACTTGGGATTCGGACCTGAAACCTTGTAGTAACATGTCCTTTATTTTAGACAGCACCTCCCCTGTTTCTCTGCCCAGATCACATCCCCTCACTCCCAAAGAAGGCCAGCAGTGTGGTATAATGATTATGGAGCTGGCCTTGTAATGCAAAGGTTGCAGGTTTGATTCTCAAGTGGGACACTGCAGTTGTACCCATGAGGAAGGCGCTTATATCCAGCTGTATGAATGGTTTGGGAGCATAGGGCTCCTATTTTTATGTAAATTTGAATTTGAGAAAGGAAAGAGAGACAGAAACATTTTCTTTCATTTCGTGAAAACACTCATGGAACAAATCAACACCAAGGCGCCTTCCTTTAACACATCTATAACTACTCCTCATATTCTTCTCTTTTTTAAGCATCTCAAAATTGCCCCCAAACTTGTTCAAAGCACGTTCCAGCAGTACTTTGGAGGCAATTAGCATCAGCAAGACCACAAATGAGTTTTTTTCCCCTTGCTGTGTGTACTGCTTATCGCACCTGGCCTTGTGAGATGTCAGCATAAGCCAGATTTGCTTGGCAAAAAAACTAAAACGTATTAGTGTTCAGTGCTCTTCACTTTTGCTTTGTTCCAGTAACTCAACCGACCATAATAAAATGTATAGTCAGGGGGCTGTCTGGCAGGGCATGCAGCTGAAGTGTTTTTTGCGGTGATGTGCCCCACCTTGAATCAAATCCTAAACAGTGCATAATTGGCCAAAAGGGCTATCGCCCAGGGAGGGAGGGTTTTGGTCGGCAGAATACTTCCCTGCCTCGTTGCACAAGAGCCAATCGATGGCTGCAGGCTGCCTGCTTCAGCTGCATAGGTGTTGCAGTTCTCCAGGACAATGACTGCGCAGCTTGGCTGGCGCTACTGTAGGGCAGCGGTGGCCACCAGCGTGTGCCACAGAGGACATTTATGCTCTCCAAAAGTTGCAGCAATAGGACAGGGCCTACAAAATATGATTGTAGGGAGGGAGAGACATCTCTGGGCACTAAAAGCTGTGCCCTTCACTCCATGTGACCCTGCGGTGTAACAAGTGCTGTCACACAGGCACAGCACTGGCATACTAGCACAGGTATTGTCGTGCCTGAAGTTTATGAGAAAGAGGGAGAGAGAGGAGCCCGAATCGACCAACCTTGTCCCCAGCCTTCCCTTCTCCCCCTTCCCAGCCCTGACCCATTTTAAGTGCCTTTGCCACATTAATCACTGTGGGATTGGAAGGGGGGGATTTCCTCATTATAGGAGAGTAATTGGTTTGATTATGATTAGAGGCTGAACATAAGTGGGATCGATCTGGCGGTAATCTGTTCTGTTGTTTATAGCCAGCTGTGTCCCCACAAATAAGAAATGGCTTCTTCTTGCTCTTTATAAACTTGGCCCAGCTTCTCCTGGCGCCCCTGATTTTAGCCAAAAATAATTAGTAAGCTGAGGCTTACTTTTTAGCCACTGATAGTAATAGTAGTAGTAGTAATCGTTCTTTGTATGTATTTTTCATACCACTGGCCGCACACACACCCACGCACGCACATACAGCCATTCCACGTTTGTAGTTGTCATGCATCACAAAATTGCACACTTTTTCTTCAGTTCTGTGGAAGTCCATTTGGATTGCCTGCTTTAACACCCACAACAGGAGCAGTGGTTGAGTCCATGTGGAGACTGACTGAGAGCTGGAAAGGACAGAATGGACCAATCCACCAGTGGACTCTGGTGTGGAGTGGCCGATCTGTGGTAGAACTTAATGTGCCACATATGTTATTTTACAATATATTTAATCACACTTCACACAAAATATGTATTCCTAAAACCTTCATAAAGCATGTATGACGCCCTTATAAGAAGTAGCATCATGCATTACACCATGTCATATTTCAGAATGGCATTTTACTTAACAGGTATTATGTAATCCTTCATGAAGCAATCGCATTCGCTTAGTAATGATTTATAACAATGTTATGACATGTTAATAAAGGTTGTAGCATGCTCTGTGAAGGCTTACATTTACATTATATTTTAGGCATTTAGCAGACGCTCTTATCCAGAGCAACTTACACAGTTTACATTTCTTTACGTGCAATCCATTTATACAGCTGTATATTTTTTTACTGAAGCAATACGCTATACATGTAAAGTGCGACTATACACCGATCAGCCACAGCATTAAAACCACCTGCCTAATATTGTGTAGGTCCCCCTCGTGCCACCAAAACAGCTCTGACCCGTTGAGGCATGGACTCCACAAGACCTCTGAAGGTGTCCTGTGGTATCTGGCACCAAGACGTTAGCAGCAGATCCTTGAAGTCCTGTAAGTTATGAGGTGATGCCTCCATGGATCGGATTAGCCTTCGCTTCCCACGTGCATCAATGAGCCTTGGGCACCCATGACCCTGTTGCCGGTTCACCGGTTGTCCTTCCTTGGACCACTTTTGGTAGGTAACTGCATGCCGGGAACACCCCACAAGACCTGCCGTTTTGGAGATGCTCTGACCCAGTCTAGCCATCACAATTTGGCCCTTGTCAAAGTCGCTCAGATCCTTACGCTTGCCCATTTTTCCTGCTTCCAACACATAAACTTCAAGAACTGACTGTTCACTTGCTGCCTAATATATCCCACCCCTTGACAGGTGCCATTGTAATGAGATGATCAATGTTATTCACTTCACCTGTCAGTGGTTTTAATGTTGTGGCTGATCAGTGTATATTCTACATTGTATGGAAAAATGTGCATGCTCTGTAAGTGATGATGAATACAAGTGGCAATTACCAACATATTGCTGTGGAGGAACAGAGTGTGACGGGGGTGGGGGAGGGGACATGGTGTGTGTGATGTAGCTTTGGTAACAAATCGATACAGTCATTATCTCTGACCCTGCTGTCTCTGCTGGGTGGCCGGTGTAAATATCAGCCTAAATGCCAGCAGAGCTCTGAGTCTCTCAGCGCACACGGAAGTGACAGACTCAGACCCCTCACAGTGGAGGAGTGAAGGGTTCTCCCTGTCAGGGATTAAAGAGGCTTAATCCTTTGAGGGGGAAAAAACATTCACACTTAGTGGTATTCTTCAAAGTGCAAAAACGTCCTTAGTTTTTAGGTAAGTATCTGTGTTTTTGATGTACAGTTTTAGAACAGTTTTTTAAAATCTTGTACTAAATCGGGCACTGTTTGGAGCATGACGGTCTTAGCATGCGCGTTTCGCTTCTCAGTTCTGATATCTGGTTGTGGAGCTCGACACTTTACGCAAACATGGGAGTGCGTAGGTTCTTCCGTTTACAAAGAGGCAGCATTCTGTCAATAGAGAGAGTTTCTATTCAGATGAATGAGTCATACACTGTAAGTGCCCTTACCTCTTTTACAAATGGCACCATTTGCGGACAGGCAACTGAGTATTCAATCAGCTGCATACATCAGCTGTGTATGCAATAGCACCATACACGTGGTGTGTAATTGTGGGTGAATAGTTCGGATCAGGTGTTTATTGCAGGCTAACAGGTAGGACTGGGTGTGTATGCAGTGACACAGTCCGCATGGTGTGCAGTTGTGAGTGAATAGTTAGGAACGTGTGTATTGCTGACTAGCAGGTCTGTGTATGGGTCCCGCCTGTGCTGCTCAATCAGACACTCGCTGAGTCTCACCTCCTGCCGAAGAGTGCCCCCAGTCTCACACAAGTGCCCCCTAGACAAGCACGGCTGTTGCCATCTTTTTGTTTTGTTTTGTTTGTTAGTTTTTTTGTTAACGCCACATGCAGTCCCTGTGAGATGCTTTCTCACCCTCAGTTCTGTGTGTGTCTGCTGTTTGCATAAGCGCGTGAGCCCACATCCCTGCGACCTCTGTTGTTCAGGTAGCGTGTGGGTGTACAGTACGGTAGGTGCGTGTTTGCAGGGCCCTGCACAGGGATTAATAATGTTTGTGGGGGAAGAAGGGGGCAGACCAAACAGGCAGTAACAAAGGGACATGTGGTCACTGCTAGGTGTTATAAATGCCACTTATCTTGTTTAGCGGCTTGCCGTCCTGCCATCTGCTCTAGCGTTACACGCTCTGGTTTTGCGGTTGAGTTTGGCGTTGACAGTCCACGTTGGCTGAGTCCCGGCCGGCCTCTCTCTCTCTCTCTCTGCGCTTGGCCCTGTGCCGTGAGAATGTGGTGGCGACCTCGGACTCATGTGGGGGGCCCCCCAACCCGGGTCAGGCTGCCGACTGCTGAGTGAGTCACAATGCTGCCTGTGAGATTTACACTACCACTTTGCAGGTTCACATCAAAATATACACCCATACAGTATTCACACAGACACGCACATTCACTGGCACATACACACAGATACCGTAGATAGTGGACAAACTAACACGTTTGCACGCACAGACCTGCACACACGTATAAACACAATCTCATGCAAGTATGCACAAACACACCCACTCACCCTTGCATGAACACACAAATAACCAGGCATACACACGCTCGCACACATGAAGGAGAGTAGCAGGGCATGACAGTATCAACAGTTTTGTGTTTCATGTAGTCCTTCACACTTCACTACTTGTACCCTTGCAGCTGTTACAGGTGTTAACTCTCTAACAAAAGCACTCTAACATCCTGATATCTGTAAAAATCGCTTTCTGCAGAGCATTTAATAACACTTGCATTTTCCTCTGTAACATCTGTGAAACTGCTCCAAATCGACCTACACTGTAGCATGAATTCCACTAGAAATAAAAGGCAAATTAACCACTGTTACTTAGAATGAGAGAGACTAAGTAATTAGACAGGACTAATTCCCAGAGAAGTGTGGTTGTTTGTAGGGGTTTGACTGGTGCTTTCATACCGATGACAGTAACTGTATGCCCCTCCTTCCACACCATCTCAATATTCAAAGCAATACCAGTGTTTTCCTTTCCAGCTATGGTACAAATACAGAGGCCCCTTTGCTCCTAACAGCTGAGGTTGCGTATATATATAATTTATATATATATTTTTCCCCCAGTGGAGTTACAGGTACAGTAAGTGGGTCTGTGGAATACACACATAGATCAATTAGAAACACAAGTCTGGGCTAGAACTGTGGATGAGCCCTGTACAGGGAGTCTACAGGAAGCGATTCCGTTAAAGATAGCTTCCCACCAAAGATGATGTATTTCACACAGCGAGTTTTCGAACCGTGGAGCAGGGAGCAGAGACATATTGTTGAGGCCCCCAGAATTCTACCTTTCTTTGGCGTTACAAATTTATACACGGCCCAGTTGCGGCCCCATTCTCGTGTCTGCTCTCAGACGAATGGTCGCATGGAAGTGGAGCGGTCACAGGGAGCATGGAGCCCCTTGTGTTTATTAGGGCAGAATAAGGCTGTCACATTATATTCGTATATAGAATCTAATTTCGAATCTGCATTCATACATCAGTTTTCCAAGATGAGTGGGGAGATTCGATATTTCAAACCAAAAAAAGTTTTTAAAATTATTGGAGGGTGTTCTATATCCATTTAATATTATTAATAACAAGGTATACATGGTTAAGTGACTGCAGGTGAGAAGCGGGCCTACCGGCTCTTAATGGGTCCACCTTGTTCATTCTATTATAGACCACGATCTGCTACAGTACACGCGCGTTTGATACTGTACTGTAGTGCTGTGCAAAGTACTGCAGTGTTAAGACTGCAGGGCATAGCACTGTAGCGCATTAAGACTTTCCATCAGCGTGAACACATATCACCGTGACATTGTGACAGACCCTGTGACATTTCAACGGAAGGAGAGAGAACAGTTAATCTGTCAGTCTGGGTGAAAAAAGACCATCTGAAGGTCATGAGCGCTCACTCAAGCGAAGCCTTTACCCAACTGGACCCGTGCCGTATATCACAGTCCAGGGGCTGGTGATTGACCTCTGTTAGCCCAGCCTACCCAAAAGAAATTCTCCCCTCAAAAAAAGCAGCACCGTGTCATTGGCTGAGGGGCTTCGGTTGGCTTTCGGTACAGCGTGCATGTTTTCATGTGTGTGTGTGTGTGTGTGTGTGTGTAACACTTTATCTTTACGTCACTACACAGAAGAATTGCATGAATAGCTGGAAGGCCAGCTGTTTAAAATGCATTGCGCCTTCCAGCTCGTCTCATTGCCACATTATTCATTTCAGCAGCTGCTAATTATGCGACGCCACTGCTTCACTGCTATTGTTAAAATAATGGTTGCCGGCTATGTAAATCACGTGCCCATCGGATTTGTTTATAGACTAATTCCTGAACCAGTGTACCATACTGTAGATCGCTAATGCATATTATACATTGCTAATGCCGGGGTTCAATCAATTTGATTGGTTCAACTCAATGTCTGAGTCATACCAACAAATTTAAATTTAAGCTTCCAAGCATCATAGAGGTTTAGCCGTTGGGAAAGCCAGCCATTTTTGACTTGGCCAAGGGGACCGCTTCAGTGAGACCACCTCATGGCACCTCATGGAAATGGGGATGAAGCAATCAGCAACGGGTTCATGATGATTACAGAATAAAGGAAAGGTCCCCTATTCATAGCTCACCATCCACCACTGGCTAACCAATTAAATCCCTGGAGGACAGGAGAGCATGTGCTTCTCTCTCTCTCTCTCTCTCTCTCTCTCTCTCCTACAAGCATCCAGCCTGTATTCGTATTCAAGGACAACCGACAACCGAATTCAAACAGCTCTAAAGGTCACGGGAATTGCACAATGTCTTGTGAATTTAAAAAGAAAGGAAAAAAAGATTAGTTTGAAGAGGCACCGCTTCCAGCGCTGTACATCAGCACCACAGGAAATTCTACAATAACGGCGATGGCTATGAGTGGGACTTTTATGGCCCTTTTGAAAGGACCTCCAACCACCTTACGGTGAGGGAGGTTACCTGGGTGATGCACAGCAGCCATTTTGGGGAGTGGTTGTTCAGCTCTTTAACCAGTGGCATGATTGGGTGGCCACATTGACAGAAGCACAGAAGGAAGCTTTGCCAGCACCCTGGGGGACATCCTTACTTAGTGCAATGCCGTGCCAGAAGATTAATTCAGCCTGTAATGACCACAGTGAGTCACAGTGGTTTAATGTCTCAGTCAAAATGTCTACTAAAAGTGAGCTATCATTTTCAGGGATCTGACGCATATATATCAGAGAAATATGGCAGGGAATGAACATTAAACCTCATATATATATATATATATATATACACTACGGGTCAAAAGTTTTAGAACACCCCCATTTTCCAGTTTTTACTGAAATTTAAGCAGTTCAAGTCCAGTGAATAACCTGAAATGGTACAAAGGTAAGCGATAAACTGCCAGAGGTTAAAAAAAAGTTTAGGTTACCAAAAACTGAAAAAGAATGTCAATTTTTTGGCAGTGAGTAGTTTCCTACACCATCAAAAGGCACTTGGAAACTGGAGGAAACTCTGACAGGAAGAGGTCTGGCAGACCCAAAGCCACAACAAAATCAGAAGACAAGTTTCTGAGAGTCAACAGCTTGTGTGATAGGTGGCTCACAGGACAACAGCTTCAAGCACAGCTTAACACTGGTTGAAGTAAGGAAGTCTCAGTTTCAACAGTGAAGAGAAGACTTCAAGCTGCAGGTTTGACAGGTTGAGTGGCAGTAAGAAAGCCATTGCTAAGATGGCAAAAAAGAAAAAGAGGCTTGCCTGGGCCATGAAGCACTGCCAGTGGACTACTAAAGACTGGAAGAAGGTCTTATGGACCGGACCGATGAATCAAAATTTGGAATCTTCGGTTCATCATGCAGGGTTTTTGTACACCATCGAGTAGGCAAAAGGATTGTTCCTCAGTGTGTGACGCCAACTGTCAAACATAGTGTTCTAAAACTTTTGACCGGTATTGTATATATAACCTCATGTTTACCTCGCATAGATATTAATATGGACCTATATATTTGACTGAAAGGATTAAATCCACTATCATTTGGGATGCATACTAAAGTATGAGCATTTTTGGAAAAGATATATAATGTATAAATGTGACTTATTATCATTTTGTTGAAACTTCCTCATATGCGTTGTCCCTGATTTTTCTAACATTCTATCCATGTGTCATGTGTTATTCCACCGTAACCGCCTGGACTGCATGCCCACTTTAATATA
Source organism: Aldrovandia affinis (assembly GCA_029706075.1). NCBI lineage: Eukaryota > Metazoa > Chordata > Actinopteri > Notacanthiformes > Halosauridae > Aldrovandia > Aldrovandia affinis. The sequence continues at coordinate 4,324,071 of JAINUG010000041.1, forward strand.
GCACTTATGCTCTGATGCTTGGAGCACCAGCCGAGAAAATGTTGTTTCAACCAATGTGTCCAAACAAACTGGACTAATTACATATCTGGGGAAATGGCCCTGATTAAGACCAAAAGCAGTTAATTACGGACAAAAGTGAATCTTCTTTTTTCTCCCAATTTAGTAGCCAATTACACCCTCTGTTTTTCATGTCAATACCCCCCTCATATTGTGAGTTCGCTGCTGTAGCCCTGTGACCGGCAGTGACTTGGGCAAAGTATTGTCTCCTCCGAGATGGCACTCGCCAAGCTGTCGACCGCAACTCCGGTACTCCAGAGCCACTCCTGTACGCAGCCAACTTCATGTGGGCTTCCCTCCTCCCTCCCTGGGGCGGACAGCCAATTGCCGCCCCCTGGTGGCACTCCCGGCCAGAGCCAACTCTGGTGCGGCCGGTGGAAAAAAGTGAATCTTCTGAGCTCTGCCGGACTGCATCATTGGGCCACGGGCAATCAAATTGTGGACACTCCTCCAGAGCTTATTAATTAGCTTAGCCAACACTCTTATGCAGAGTCACATTTATTTCTTGGATTTTTTAAAATTTGTATTGTACCCCAATTCAGAATGCTCAATTTTAATCATAGGCCCGTCTCATTACTTTGACGTCATCAATCAAATTGGGGGAGCGCTCTCCTCTGAGTCTCTCTCCTGCCGAAGCACAGGATACAGCCCTGTGTAAACCCTCCCTCCCTGTGTGATGCTACCTAGAGTAATGCGCTGCACTGCGGAGCTGCTAGCCCCGGTCAGTACTGCCATGGCCTAGATTTGATACCAGACCGCAGGGTGCATCATTACACTGACCATCAGTGCTTTACCATTACACCCCACTTGACACAGGCCCCAAACTCATACAGGTGATGTATTTGTATCACATTTTATCCATTCTTAAGGCTGGATATTGGCTGAAACCATTCAGGTGCCTTGCTCAAGGCCACTTTGGCAGTGCCCCACCGAGGAATCAAACCCGAAACCTGCCAGTTTCCCTAGCCACGTTCCCTTTGCTGCTTCACCACATAAATAAGCGCAGCTTGTGGATTGTGGCACACGAGGTGTAACAGGGCCGAGACGTTTAAATAGCAGGCGATCCATCCCCCGCTAATGACCATGCCTGGCCCTTTTGCAGCTCCTCTGGGAGCCGTGAAACAGAGCCGTCCTCCGTCCAACCGTCAGCATTACTCCCCCGAGGCCGGCCCGTGTTGCGGGACGCGGACGGCGTGGCTGCGACAAGCCGTCCTTCGGCTCACCTTGAGCGTGCTCTCGCGCCCTCACGGCTTCATCCGTATCTGTCTCGCTGTCAAGTGAACATCGATCATCGCCCCGCTTCTGCAAAAGAAGAAAAAGCCTTTCTTCGAGCCTGCTCTCTCTGTGGATAATCAGACAGGCCAGTGAGTCCAGAGGGATTCTGAGGGACAGCGATTCAAAGCAAAACTTTATCTGGCGTTGCCACGGTCTTGTCAAATGTTGTTTGTGTTTCCTCAGTCTGAACTTCTGAAGTCTGTGAAGCCTTCTCGCCGCTGTTGTGACTACGGTTATCAGCAAGTATTATGTGCTGAGACAGCTGTGTATAAATCAGACCTTGTAGGCTCAAACCAGGATGAGGCACTGCCATTGTGCCCTTGTGGAAGATACTGCACCTGAATGCTTTCATTCTGGTAAATATTCAGCTGTATAAATGGATAATGTTTAAAAATGTAAGCTATGCACAATGCTTTGGAATCTGCATGTTATATATACAGTATATATATATGTGCCGTTTAGCAGACGCTTTCATCCAAAGCAACTTACAGTAGTGAATGCACAACCTAAGCATTACCAATGCCATGCTCTACATACTGAGCTACACAGAACCACAATTCATTCAAATAAATAGTAATAAGATAGTAATTAACCACCAATTACAGTATTCATATTTGCATGAATGAAAATCGGTTTGGAGTTTTATTGTGGAGTGAGTGTGAAAATTCCTAACGCTGTAATTGGGCTTGTTATCCTGGAATGCAAATGGAAAGGCTGGAAAGACTCACTTGTTTGGCTAATAATGTCATTTTTAATAATGGCGTTTAGAAGCAGCAGTCCATCACGTGAACATCTCGGCTCTTGCCTTCCTCATTATTTGCTGTCAGTCCACATGGAATCAACCCAGATCAGCTGCTTGATTGGAGCCAGATCAGTCTCTGGATGAACAAAGCTAGCTCACTAGTCCACGGGTTCTCAAACTCAGGCCTGGAGGACCACAGTGGTTATTTTTCTTCACCCTTTAATAGTCTCATCTAGAAAAAAGCAATGGCAAAAGTCAATGTGCTCTACCAAATGGTTGAGCAGACCATTAAAGGGTTACTTAAACACTTTCGAGGTACGTTCATCCATGGATCTCCACTGCTCTAGCTGCACGTCACAGTGTGTGGCCTGAACACACTGTCCATTCGACCCAGAGTCCATTGCCTCATTCGGTGCTCTTGGCACCGAACACTAGGACGTGTCTTACTTGGAGCGTTTGTGTGAAATGAGGGCGGGGAAGAGGAGGACCTTCTTTGGGGGAGCGGGTGCAGTGAAGACTGATGAGTTTAATGAACACTGCCCCTCCCCCCTGTCCTCACAGCACCTGCATATCTCAGCACAACCGTAAGTGGGGCAACAAGCATATCCAAATAAGCACATGGAAACAACCGCCAACATTTATTATCTACAGCAAAGGGGGGCGGTGATAGCTTGGTGGAACCATTGCTTTCTGCAAAGAAAAACCCTCTGTATAACTGCATGAGCATGGGCCAGGCTGTCGGGCAGTATTGAGAAGTTTTTATTAAAAATTAGTAAATTTTTTATTTTTTTTCAAAGAACAAAATAGTAGAGCTGAAGGCAATACTCTGTAGAGTGTAGACTGTAGAGCTAACTGGTAGAGGGAAGAAGAGCCACTTGTGACAGAGTTTCACATGTTTGTCTCAGGGAGAGTTTGGTTTATCTGACGGTTAATGTCTTGATTTAGTTTTTTTAATATAGAGAAGACATTCCTTCCGCTTTGTAGAGTCTTGTTGTAAAACCACACCAGCCATGGCCATCCTTATTTCCAGATGGAGCACAGTAACCGTGGTCTTATCCCTGGAGACCATAAGCTAAAACCCCAGCTGTGGTGATCGTGGAGTTCTTTGGCCTCATTAGCCTCAATCCTGTCCTGGACACGCACAGAAAGGCACTGTGAAGGAATGTAATTTAAACTAGACTACAAATAAAAAAAATGTAATCCAAGGATTTCTGCCACAACTCTGGCCTTGAGCTCACAATAATACATCGGTTTAATGGACTATTATTGTCATACTATTAGTATTTATTATCACATTTTTATCACAGATTTTTGAATGTCAAATTATGTTTGTGAGCCCATGTCATTGCTGCAATGTCCTCACACAATTTAGGAGAGCTCAGGAAAGACTCTCCTTTCAAAGTATGTGCTGCCAGCAGCTGCTTCTTTTTGCCCTACAGTCCGCCAGCTGAGATATTACACAGACGTATCTGAGGGTGTATGTAGACTACATAGAGATATAAAACATGAGTTTCAGGAGTTACAGTGGAGGAGACTCACCCTGCCTCATTAGAGAATTGTGGACCTTTCACACTTCCTGTTCCACTTGCTTCCTGCTTCCTGCATGATCTCTGATGCTCAGAATGAAGGACTTCTGTTGTTCTCCCCTAAAATCACAATATTCCCCAACACTTTTACATTACAATTGTTACTATACAAATATGTTTGCGTCTCTTTGTACTTTAGTGTTTTGCTGTAGTCACTTGTGATTGTAATTCAGGGTTGCCATGCACTTGAAAGTGTAGCACGGCTACATTAGCTGAGGCTCCATTGTTCTTACATTGGGAAGCGCTCTAGAGATCACTCTGCAAGGCCTATTGGGTGGAAATTAAGGGTGTGACACAGCAGGCATGATCTCTTTGTGCGGAGGATCCCGAGCTGAAAGGATTTGTCTGATCGGAAGCTCACTACAAGTTACAGCCTGGAATGACCTCATGCCCAGATAAACACACTCATTTGGGAATGAGGCTGAGGAAGCAAGTGTCTGTAGTTCGTAATTACTTTCAATTGCCAGACGGAGTCACACGAAAGGAGTGGTCACCTTGGTCACTGAGGAAAGAAAGTTTGAAACAACCCGATATAAGTTTCCTCTGCAGTGAAGCGCCTAATCAGATTTCTTATAGAATGGCTCGTAATGATGTGAATCAATAAAAAGTGTTGTACCGGCATAGACTTCTCCATGGCGAAGACGTGAACTGACGATAGATTGTAACCTCCAAAAACCTAAACGCTGGCCTTGTGCAATGAAAATGAGTGAGTTAAAAATAGGATCTTGGAATAAAATCAAAATGGCACCCCCTATTCTCTTAATGTCCCCGTAATGGTACTGAGCCAAGTCTATATCCATCGGTCACTGTGGCTGCTTTGCCCTGAGATGACTGCCTCCGCCAAGGTGAGTGCGTATTTAATGAGTCTGCTGGGAAAGCTGTGATCATCGGGGGAACCGTGGTGGAACGTAGTATGCTCAGGACAGCAATCGTGTTTTCCCGCATGCCCGCCCAGTCAACGGTAAAGGTGCAAGGTGGCTCAGCCTTAGACTAAAACCCTGAGTAGACTTGCTTCTATGGCAATAATTTTTATTTTTGGTCGGTTTGTTAAAAGCATAGCAGCTTATATAAAAGGAAAAGATGGCTGGTGATTGATTCGTTTACAAAGGCCGGGAGCCATTTTCCAGGGACTAACCAACATTTCCTCAGGCCAGTGGACTTAAAAAGAATAATTTCCCCTCTTTTTTTTTTTTTTTTTTTCACACGCAAAGAAAAATACCAAGCAGACAGACTTGAAAGACTTGCGGGGAGATAGTCTTCTGAAGATCTTGCAAGACTGCTTGCAAGATAAGACACTATAGCTGATATAGTTTGGTGTGTGTGTGTCTGTTAGGGGGGGTTGTAAGACTTGTTTTATATGTTTTAATATAACAGAATAAACCCCTGTTTCTCATCTTGCCAGAAGGCTCTAATCAAAGCAGGAGGGGTAACTGAAGAGGTAGACAGAGACTGAGTCCAATTTCTACTTTTAGGGATATATTTATTCTGCCTTTATTAAAACAGGGGAGCTACATCATTCAATGTCCAGTCACACCGGGGAGAGCTGGGGGGTGGGGGGCTGCATAGAGAATATAATTTAAATAATAAATGATATGCAGTGATCCATTGAAGTCAAACACTGATGAAGAAAAGGCGTAGGAAATTTCTCCATCGTGGTTTTCCAGCGTGGTACTGAAACGCCGTCCCCTTAGGGCAGACAGTGAAACGCAGCGGCCCACCCTCAGTCCGTCTAAAAAGATGACTCCTCTGATAAATACAGCGAGCCCCCCCACTGCTTCAAATGGTGCAGTCCATTACTGCCCACCTGCTCAAACCGACATGCCTAGACGTTTGTACCGTACATCCAATGACCCCCGTTTGACAAAAAAAAAGACACTAAAAAAACACACCCACTCAGGCCGAGAAATGTTCTTCAGAAAAATAAGACCAAAAAAAACATGATCTATCATTTACTTCTTCACTCAGAAATAGATCAAAAGACACTGGCACACATTTCCATTTATGGAAATGGGTTGGTGGAAAAACTCTCCCACTATCTGGGCTAACCGTGTTGATTTTATTACTCACTTAATTACTTATTATAACAAAATAAGAATGTGTTAACTAAGTGAGATTAGGTTCACTGAAGGAGCATGAAAGTAACTATTAGGTCATTATATGTCCAATGTCCAAGTGTGTTTGACTTTACTGATGCCCTTACAAGTGCATGTTTGACACTATGGTTCATGATCTTCTGCAGTAACATATTATGTAATGTTATGATTTGAGAATGGGAGCACCACTGTTGCTACGGACACCCTACCCCCACCCACTGCACACAAGAAATGTGTAAAAAGAACTGCCCTTTTTCTTTTTATGGTCTTGTCTTTTACTGTGGGCATTAGCAGCAAAATACTCTCTTAGTTTGGTGAGTTGCACCTATCGGAGTCCCATACACTAAACTGTAATCATAGACACGCAGAACAGTTTCTTTATTCATGTGTTGATATTGTGCTCTTATATTTTTTTGTCATTTTGAAAGCCTTTTCTTGCATGACACAAAGCTTGTGTCCCAGTTCGCACTTCAAGCTAAGTCATCAGTTATGCAATGCACTGCCTGTCTCTTTCCGTGTTTTTCAAATAAAATGGAGGTACAGTGTGGCGCACTTGTGCTTCAAATACACAATTCATAGCACGCTCAGCCAGCCGTCGCTTCTATTCACTCCACTAGTCTCATCGGCTGAGCTGCGTGATTATTGGATTGTAGAACGACATTTCATGCACATGCTGATACAGGGAGTCTGCAGTTGCAACATTGACCAGAGGGGGCGCTCTTATAGGGGAAACCCTGCCAATGGAATGCCCTCCTTCCCTGGGAGATACTATGACTGTTTATACCACGGCTTGGTTAAATACTCGATTCTGATTGGTTAAGAGGGTGCTAGGGGGAGTTCCATTATTGTTTGATATCAGACGTGTTATCCAGGTCTCAGGGAATAACATTTTGTAGATGTGAAAATATTAAGGTGCCCACCACTGAACTTAACATTAAGCTCCCAACAAAAGTCGCATCACCCTGGGCTGCTGTTATTTTCAACAACTGACTTGTCTACATTATCCCTCACGAGGCTCCCAGGATGCGGTCGGCACTGTCAGGATTGGACTCTGGACCATGGGGCGTGTTACCATGGAGCTTTACCTGGACACACCTCCCAGGAGGCCCCATATTTATTTATTTCAAACAAGCAGAGAACTATCCATATTCAGGATTCAGGTGTTTTTAGTCATTAATCAATTAACACAGAGGGGTAGTGAGATTAATTCCAGTGAGCAATGATAGCCATGAATGAATTTCACATGATCAAATTGTTGGAAGAACTGTTGTGACCAATGCAAATCGCGATAATCAGTCAAAATGTCCTCCCAACATAAATCTTTTTGTTGTTGTTGTTTGTTTTGGTTTTCAAAAACAGTTTGAAGCAGGCTGTATATTTGACGCATTGCATAGGATGCCCTCGCTGTCAAGCAACACATTAAATGATTGGTGGAAACATCCATGCTCTTGTTCCAGAAAAACACCCACCTGATCAACACCTGGCTTCCAGGGAACTGGGGTAAAATTCATCCACAATGAATGGAACTGTTGAGTTCTCCATTGCATACCTGTCATAGCTCGTTTTTTTTTAACCATGGAACATGACGGTTGCCTTGTTAATTAGCCTGTGTGTGTTATCAAAAGTGGTACCAACATGTACAAACATGCAAACATCAGCACTCAGCAGCGAGACCTAATTAAGCCAGGGAATGCTTAGGTCATTGTACAAAGACAGAAGCCTTTGCCCCACGTTCTCAATGAAAGTGTGATTATTGCACATGAATTAGATTGTTGCACCTAGTATGGTGTAAAAAATATCAAACCTTTTAAAATGTCAGTGTTACAAACTTTTTCCCCCGATGAAAAGAGAAATATAAAAGCAAAGTATTAAGTATTAAAAATTTAATCAAAGCAAATTGTCCCCCCAAAAATTCCCCCTTTGAGGGGGACATTAACTTTTGAGTTACACTTAGACTTTAAAAAAAATATATGCCTAATTCCTTGGGGACATAATAAATAACATAGCAGCTGGTCACCCAATGACCCCCCAATGGTTTGAGCTAATGGGAGCGGTTTGAACTGAGGCAGATGGAATTACGATGAAAGGTGAGCTAAGGGGAGAGATCACAAACAAGGCAAGGGCCTTTAGGCAGGGCACCAGCAGGTGAGCCTGTTTTTCTCAAATGATGTGAATCAATTCCGAAATATCGCCGAGCCACAGATTCTGGTATTCCACTTCTCTAGACCACCGTGGCCTTATAGTGTCTTCAGGGCACGTTCAATGTAACCACAAAGCACCATATGTCTTTTCTCTCTCAGCACTTCAGGGGATGATGGGTTCGGTATCGTTTCGAGACAGTGGGAAGGCGATAGTTCAGTTATAGGCCTGCAGTTAGCTCTTGATGTGTTTGGACTGTCTTAGGCACCTTGGCTGGATTCCCTGTCCTCAGTGTTTTGCCTATTCAATGGGATGTGATCACTCATAAAAATGAGAGGGGGAGTTAGCCTCTGCTATAGGCAGCTGGGGGAAGGGGGGGGAGACTTAATCCAGAGTCAGGGAAGGAGAGGGGAGATTGTGAGTCTGTGTTTGCGTAACTAAGGGTGTCCAAGGCCCATGTCTGAGGTCTGCCGTCACATGAAGAGGGATACGAAGTGTACAAGAAGGAAGCGGGCCAACAACTGCTCTGCTTCAGGACTACCAGTCAAGAAAACAAACTCTCGGGATGGTGGATAGCATAGCGGTCAAAAGCACCTGTATTTGGATGGCCTTGTACGAGTGTGAGCTGCCTGTCAGGGACATGGTTCAAAGCCTGTCTGTGCCAGACCAGCCCTGGCCGTTAGCCCCGATCATTTACATTTACATTTTAAACATTTAGTAGACGCTCTTATCCAGAGCGACTTACAAGATGTGCATTAATACATGGAAGCGATCGGTGGTGGTCCACTCTTGAGGGAGGGGGGAGGGTGGTTGGCACAAACTCGCTGTGAAGCACATAAAGGTGTCTCCATGGGTCAGTGAGTTCCATCTCAAAGGAGGTGGATCATTTTGGGGGCAGGGGCTCAAGCAAAAAAAAGGGCACTCACCCCACCAACACGCACTATTCCCACACTATGTTCATAACATGGGACTGTTTAAATTCTACTGACACATATTATTCCATGAAGAAACCACAGATTTGATGTAGTAGTCAGTCAGTGTAAGTAATGCAGTCAGATATATAACATAAAAAGTACGTAAGTGTTGTTTAATCGTGGTTTCATAATTAAAACAGTGCCTACCTGAGTGATATCATTCACCGTAACTGAACTGGGGCTGGGAATGTGGTGCTTTTCATGACAAGTTTTATTCGGAATGTCGGAAGATGCGATGTTGATTGATTGATTGAGACAAAACCATTTGGAAGGGGGGTTGGGGAGCGGAGTACTTTTTAAATTGATAAGGTGTATTTTTTTGTGGATACTACTATACATTTCCCTCTTTATATTTGATAGAATTTCAATAACAAATAAAGAAAAAATGTCATACAATTAACACCAGCCAAAAAAAAGGTACTTTTTGACTCTGAGGGCAAAAGGGCAGGGGCTCAAACCCCCCTTGGACCCTATCTGTTCATGTGCCTGCTGTCATCTCTCAACCACCAAGAAACCCCCTGTCGTCTCTCAACCATCAATAAACTCTCCCATCGTCTCTCAACCCCCAAGAAACCCCTCTGTCATCTCTCAACCACCAAGAACTGACATGTTCACTTCCAAAAATGGAAAGATACTATGGTCAGGATCACCAGTTGAAATACAAGGTAGACTGCTGCTAATGTCATCAAAATGGTTCCAGGCCCCACCAGATATGCTACCATGTTTGGGACAGTAAGAAAAAACAAGCCAGAGCCACACACCCCAACTACTCCAGTGTGTCCAACAGCAGGCGGAAAACGTAGCAGGTGCCAGGTCTGTCCCAACAGAAATGACTCTAAAACCAGCACCACGTGTGAAATGCAAGAAGTACATCTGCAAGGAGCGCACACACACTCTCTGCACATCATGTGCACAGTAGTGCAGACTGTACAAGCCCACAGGTCTGCCTGGGAGTGAAGCCTTCTGGACTTTGAACTCATCTGAATGACTGCACCTGCCTTGGAATGACTTGTCTGAATGAAGATTTGATGCCCACGGGCACATAGTTGAGCTGTTATGTTCATTTTCTATCAAAACTAAATTCTGGTGACTAATTTACTTTTTATTGGTGTTTCTTCATTATTGAATAACTGTTATGTGTTACTTATTGATGTTCTGAAGTGTTTTCTGAACCTAAACATTTGACATTTTTGAAATTTTTAAACAACTTTCCTGGGGTCAAATAGACCCCGAACATAATAAATTTTATTATTCTTGATAATAAAAGATGTGTTTCTTTCCAAATGTTATTTTTCTTTTTTAATGAGCACTTAATATCAACATAAAGCCCTGCAAACACCAAAATATAATTTGTTTTCCATTTTAGGTCAATGAATGAGATTGTACAGTGATTTTCATATTTCGCAATAGTCATATAAAATCAATACTTGATGTATAAGGGGAGGATGGGGGGAGCCATGTTTTATTTACTGGGCTATTAAGATGGTCAGTAGAAAGGCCTAAAGTAGCTGAGAGAGAATCTTGGGTAACACTTTAAGTTACAATCATTTTCTGCAGGTTTACATTGCTGGGGTCAAATTAACAAGTTGTTAGTTAATTTGAACATAATAGGAGGGTTAAACAAAGAGTTAATGGGGTGACGTGCATTTATTTTATTTTTTTATATATAATTTTTGTTTCTGATTTTTGTCCCATTTTTGTCCCAATTTGGTAGCCAATTAGACCCGCTATTTCTATGTCAATCCCCCCCCCAGTAATGTGATTTTGCTGCCGTAGTCCTGTGACCGGTAGTGACGAAGGCGACCTGACGCCTCTTCCGAGACGGCACTCGCCAAGTGTCAACCATAACCTGGTACTACAGGGCCACTCTTATGCGCAGCGAACGTCATGTTGGCTTCCCTCCCCCCTCCCTGGGGCGGACAGCCAATCACCGCCCCTGGTGGCACTCCCGGCCAGAGCCGACTCTGGCGAGACGGGGAATTGAACCCCGGTCTCCATGGCCAGCGTCGAACATTGTAACCACTGGGAGCCCCGGGTGACATTTTAACAACGTGGTTCAGGATTGCAGTGGCAGTGTCCCACTTGGGAATCTAATAGAACACTGGAAAATAAATTGATTAAAGTTGGGATTAGAAGTCAATAAAAACATTGACAGACTTTCGAATATCGCGCCAGTCCCATATCAAATGCGCAGACTAGTTGGGTCTTCTCTGATAATCTTCAGCTGTCTTTTCATTAATCTTAAAGAAACGTTCAGTGTTTTCTGTTCTGCTTCTCGTGCTGGTAAAGATTATTTTAACATGGTCCCAAAAAATGCACAACATTAGCCATTTGGAGTCGTTATAAACCAAAAACCGGTCTGTATTGACAGTTTGTAAAGCCAATATATCTCTAAATGTCCCATTACTGTTATGTGTCTGTGACACTATTACCAAATAGAGGATATTTATAGTTACATGTACATGTAAAACATTTAGACACCAGCTCTCACAGATCTGAAGACGCTGCATTCCAGCAGGCATCTGGAAAGTGAGAGGGTCTCATCTCTGTGAGTGGGGACGAGTCTGTTTTTACAACTCTGGGCAGTGCCTGCAATTAATTCATCATCGTGTCAGATGGCTGAGGGGCAGTGCAGTGTCTCCAGGCATTTATTCTGATATATCCCAGCCTGTGTCCTGTATTTGTATTGTGTAGGTACAGGTACGTAGCTGCCAAAATAAAGGAGACACTTTAAATGAGGGAAACTGGTGGCTCTGTTATGGTTTGGGGTTTATTTTCCTGGCACGGTTTAGGTCCACTCAACCCCTTAGAGGGCAAGGTGAACGCCAATAAATACAAAGCCATTCTGAGCGATCACCTTCATTCTATGGTGAAGCATTTCTATCCTAATGGGAGTCGTCTCTTCCAGCATGACCCCATCTACATGGTACGGGTGGTCGCTGAATGGTTTGATGAGCATGAAAATGATGTAAACCATATGCCATGGCTGTCTCAGTCACCAGATTTCAACCTAATTGAACACTTCTGGAAGGGCGCCTGAGACAGCGTTTTCTACTACCATCAACAAAACATCAAATGATGGGATTTCTCTTGTAAGAATGGTATCCCTCTGATAGTTCCAGACACTCATAGAATCTATGCCAAGGTGTGTTGAAGCTGTTCGGGCGGCTTGTGGTGATCATATTAAGACACTTTATGTTGCTGTTTCCTTTATTTTAGCAGTTACCTGTACATCGGGGCTGCTTTGGTGAGACAGTCAGCGTGCGCTGTGTCATAAGTACAGGAGCACTTGGACACCCTCACCCCCCCACCACACTCATTAGCATCAGGGATCCCAGGCTACTGTAATGGGACTGGTATGCTAGGCTGTCTGTGTGTTGGTGTGCAGAGAGAGAGAAAAGGGGGAGAGAGAGAGAGAGAGAGAGAGAGAGAGAGAGAGAGAGAGAGAGAGAGGGAGGGTGTGAGGCACTTGACGTGAGCCTGTTTGTTTTTATTGAGGGTAGAGAGAAAATCAATCAAGTCCTGCAGCCTGGGAGGGAACGTGGAGGGGAGAGGAGAGGATCCAGCAGCCAACAGCAATCAGAGCTGATTCAGAGAGAGAGAGAGAGAGGGAGGGGAGGTAGAGAGAGAAAAAGTCAGCAGGGCCACAGAGCAGCAGGTACTTTCACGCAAAAGTGGAGGAGAAACAGAGCTGGAGAGAAAGGCGGACTCCACTCACCAACTCCCTGTACTGAGCGAGGGAGAGAGAGAGAGGAGAGAGGGAGAGAGAGCATGGTGGTGGGGCGAGAAGTGGCGACTACGACATCGATTTCCACAACGGAGCTGTCCGACAGAGAAGAAAGCTGCAACAATTTGTCTGAGTAGGGCTGCCATCGCGGCATCTCCCAACGAGGGGGAGAGAGAGAGGGAAGGGTCGACAGGAGGAGGAGGAGGAGGAGCAGAGTGAAAGACAGAGACAACCCCAAAAAAGCCAAAGTAGGGACACACGGGCAGCATTGTTCTTGAGAGGATTTGAGGGGGTGGGACGCAATGCTCAGCCTTGAGGGGTAGTGAAACTTCGAGGGAGGGGGGTGAAGAGATGTCGCTGAGTGGGAGGGACAGCATCCCCCAGGAGGGGGCGCTGGCGAACAGCGAACGCAGGAACACCCGCGTGAAGAGGGCAGTTCGCCTCTCCAGCATCGTGGCTCAGGAGGTGAGTGCGGCTGAGAGAGAGGTTTCCTCCACTACTGACGCGGCTCAATATACACCCGTTCAAATGGAGAGCTGCAAAAACTTATCTCATCAGCTTGAATTGCATTTTTATAAAGGGGAAGAGTGAAAAATTATAATAATTGCTCACAATTAGAATTGTTGACTATAAACAGTATGAAGTGATAGGAAAATCTTTTTTTTTACAAATGTTATGGTGCTGGTGGAGATGATGCTGGTGTTATTCTATAGTGTTGGGATTGCAGCTCAAAATGTTATTGAGGTTAAAATCCACCTATTATCAGATCAGATAGATTAGATAGCTAGAAGTGTCAATCGCCCATTTGGCAGGATTGTAAACAATGTCAGAAGGTTGTTATTCTGTGGTATATTTCACATAGGGGTTTTGTTGCTGACACATAATGGCTGGCATTACACCCCTGTCGGTGTCCCTGTACATACACAGAGATTTGTTGACCCAGAATTAGCATCGTGTGTGGGAAGCATTGGGGGAGATTTGGATCAAACAAAGCTCCAGTCTCACTCCATTAGCAAGATTACTAGCTGTATTTTTTGGATGAATGTCAGTTTATTTCCGGCAGTCTTTGCCAGGGCTCATAGTGATGGAATAGAAACATATTAAACGGTACTCCAGGTTTTCGGGGATGAAGATGGAGATGGTTCAGAAGTCATCTTTTGGATAGTTTTGCTACCACGTGGATCCATGTTTTTCCCAATGGGGAAGCATGTGGACAGATTCATATTGCAGCATTTATTAGCATACTTTGCATGGTGCAACATAAAATAAATATACTCAAGGTGCATTTGCTCATCAAACACACACCCGTCAAGGGCAAAATGGCTGAAAAGAGCCAAATATGTCTGTCCTAGTATGCAATATATAATTTAAATCTATTACATTTCGTGTGTGGTTATTTATTTGACCAGGTAATGTTTTTTTGTTTTGTTTTTTTATTCAATTTAATTGAATGCATTTATATAAGAGTGAAATTGATATTACATCACATGCAAATGGAGCCAAGATTTTATCATTTAACTAGCTTGAATGTGGCCTCTAGAAGTGTGTGTATCTTCATTGTAATGCCTATTGGGGTGTGTTAAATTGGATTGTTGAGTAAAAGTCAGTGGAGGTGAAATCCAATTGGTTCTCTCGACTCGCTTACGGTGTAATTAATGGTTTATTGTTAAGAGATTATGCTCTGTTTAATCCACGAAGGAGATGAGCCACTGTCCGTGATGAGATCACTCCTCAGGTTCTGTCCACATAGGTAGGGTAGGGTGTGCTGTCTGCAATTGTGTGTGCGTGTGCGTGTGTGTGTGTCTGTGTGTGTGTTTTTTGCGTGTAAAGGGTTTTTAGTATATATATTTCAGAATATATTACATGTATTCACTTTTTTTATCATTTAGTGGTTCTCAAGGGTGTGCTGGTTTCTGTTCTTGCTCATTACATTACATTACATTACATTACATTACATTTTAGGCATTTAGCAGACACTCTTATCCAGAGCGACTTACACAGTTTACATTTCTTTTACATACAATCCATTTATACAGCTGGATATTTTTACTGAAGCAATTCAGGTTAAGTACCTTGCTCAGGGGTACAACGGCAGTACTCCACCTCGGAAGTGAACCAGCAACCTCTGAGTTACAAGTCCAGTTCCCTAACCATTACACTACACAGCCGGCCATTACACTACTCAGCACTTAATTGATCAATTAAAGCTGTTGATTACATAATAAACTCACATCACCTGGTCTCTTGTGTCTAAATTGGTTACCCAAAACAAAAACCTACCCTGTGGCCCTCCAGGACCAGGATTGAGAGCCCCTGATGCATGTACTTTTAAGCGTACAACAAAAACAGAAGAAAAGAGAGAGAGGAGAGAGAAGAGAGAGAGAGAGAGAGAGAGAGAGAGAGAGAGAGAGAGAGAGAGAGAGAGAGAGAGAGAGCCTCTAAAATAATAAATAATAAATCCTTTATTCTAAAGAACCTTGAGAACAAGGTTGACAATGATGCGCTCAGCACCCAACCAACCGCCCAAAATGGCAGGTTGGGGCGCACCACCCTCCATGAAGACAGTCCGTCCCACAGCAGCGCGTTCACACTCTGGACTGAGGTGAGGAAAGACCAAGGCGAAATGCGCCGCTGTACACAGATGCTTCTGTAATTGCGTCACTTGGCACCCAGTCTGTCCACAGTGTTGTTGTTATCCCCACGAGGCCGTCAGCTCTGTAAACAGGAGCAGCAGCAGCAGGTCTCTCCAGCCCCTGCCTGTAGGAACCTATTTAACCCCAGGGGGTGAACAGAGCCCGCTTTCTGACACCACAGGCCGTTCTCATACATGCGTTAGGATTGCGATGTGGATACGTTAGGGATGCATTAGGGTTGCGGACGGAGTGCCCTTCTCTCTCAAAGTTATACATGTTAAGTTACAAAATAATACATATTTATCTAAATATACAGGTGACTGCCTGAGACAGCGTTTTCCACCACCGTCAACAAAAAAGGTAATGAGGGAATTTCTCATGCGAGAATTGATCCCTCGAATAGAGTTCCAGACACTTGTAGAATCTATGCAAAGGTGCATTGAAGCTGTTCTGGTAGCTTGTGGTGGGCCAACCCCTATTAAGACACTTTATGTTGGTGTTTCCTTTATTTTGGCAGGTACCTATATCAAATATATTCCAATATATTTGAAAGTCTGTTGATTATTGACACTTTCATATGTGTAACTTGTGACATTTTTTTAATGAAATGTGTTTTGCAATATATGTACACTATAATATTGTATAAATTCCAATGATTTCAATTGCAAGTGGAACTGGTTAAAGTTTGGTGCACACAATATATTGTAAACACTGTAAATTAAAATAATAGATTCCATAATTGACCATATAAAAGTGACATTTATCTTAATTTTTTCCATAAGGGAAAGCCCAGAACACAGTAGGAGACAGACATGTCTCCCCCCATTCGAGAGAAACCTTTATAATATGATTCATTACAGTATGCAAACTAGTTTTAATATAACGCTAAAAACGCTACCCGTATTAATGTTGAGCCATTATGGCCAGAATGGAGAGGATGGGGGTTGGGAGTTGTTGTTGTTGTTCGAAGCTTAATAAACAGCATCCATCATCTTTACGAGCAAAGCCCTCGAACCCAAACCTCGGAAAGACAAATCAAGGATCCCCCTGCACTTTAAAAGGATGTCTCCAGGCACTCGTTACCACGCCCGCCCCATCCTCTGTGCACGATGAAATACGAGCACGGGCTGGTGAACCTCTCCCCCCAACCGCACGGTGAGCCGACTGACCCGCGTTTCTCTACCGCGCTGCGTTCACCGCTCAAGGACAGAGCCAAAATGGAAGCAATCACCTGCCTTTTTTTCCCTACATGGATCCCTGGGGCATGATGCTCCTGTTATCTATCACTCCTCCCAAATCAATCATCATTATTGATAGAGAATTCAAACCTTGAATAGACTTGACATCTCACCGTGGGTATTGATTTCTGGAATGGCTGTAATCAAGAACTTTTTTTTCCAATATTAAATCTGTAGGGAATGTCTAGTCTGGCTGAGTTAGCCACAGCAAAATTGTGGAGTCTAAGGTGTCCGCTCTCTAAGTGTTTTGGCAAGGCCTTTCAATCATTGGCCGATTGGCCAACCTTGCATCATAACCCAGCCGTCAATATCTGCCCGCTTTCCAGGCTGTGAAACGTCAATATTAGACGTTTATTGTGTCACATGTCAATAATTAGGCACGTGGAGTGAAACGTGGCAGAACAGTACATTGCTCATTATTTGTGTGGTTTAAGTTTCGATTTTTATTGTTTTTATTTTTTTGGAACGTATAATATATCTAACGTTGGATGGGTGACAAATTAAGTCGTCACTTACCCTGGAAAAAACATCAGCTGTTGATATTTTGGGTGTGATACTGGTTTGAGCACACACCTGGGATGGTGATTAAAGTTCCCATCCAGTGAATGGCTCCAACAAAGTCCTTAAGCCAAGAGTTGTTCACCACCGCTAAACAGTACGTAGCATCTTTCCACTGGACGCACAGGGCCCGGGCAGTTGTATCATCGCTCAAGCTCAGAGACGTTCCTGCACTGTGACAGTTTCTGCTCTGCCTCATTTCCAGCTCTGATCTTCACATCTGTCACGCCCTCACAGAGACACGTCCGCATTGCAATTCTTATTCTCAGTTGTGAAAAGGTTTTGTAACACTGTGAAATGTACTGCCTTTGCCTAACATTTTTGTCCTCTGCCTAACCTTTTTAGTTGTATGCGCCATAAGTCGCTCTGGATAAGAGCATCTACTGAATGGCTAAGTGGAAACGTAGGGAAAATACAGTATAAGGCCACCGGGGAATGAGTCACAGCATTGTTTGTTGTTCTTGTGGAACAGAACTAGAAGGCCTGTGAGTGTGGGCTTGGTTTAGGGAGTGTTTGGGTGTTTTAGTACCATGCAGTTGTGAACACTTTCTGCGAAGATAAAGTATGCATCTGTGCTGGGTTGTGATGGGGCACAGCTTGTGAGAGACAGTGGGCAGGGGCCCAGATGCATGCTGGGGAATACAGTGAGTTCATGTTATGCTATATTTTAGAAGCCAGCCCTATGAGTGGAATAGATGAGGACCGCACCAAGATGATATTGGCTGATAAGTGGCCAACGTTTCAGCTTGCGCTTTCCTCAGGGGCAAAAATGTAAAAACAATGATTTAGTTCAAAATAGTTTCCAGTAATAGTTTTTGTGTGGCTCAGTAGGTAGAGCATGGCGTTAGCAACGCTTAGGTTGTGGGTTCAATCCCCACTGGGACCACATATACTGAAAAATTTATGCATTCACTATTGTAAGTTGCTTTGGATAAAAGCATCTGCTAAATGGCATATATTATTATATTATACAGTATATTATTCGTTTATTATTAGTTTACAATAATAATTGGAGAACACTGATTTTGGAGATCAATTTTGTGATGTTCTAATTTGGGGCATCAAGTGTAAAAATGGATTGTTGAAATATTGGTGTGCAACTGAAAGTCTATTGCTGTGGACCAATGAAATGGTCGACATTTGTGGCATTAGCATAGATACTATTGTTCTCATTGACCAAAAATAAGTCTTCAAGACTTTTTTTTTTTTTACTGTATGCATTATTGTCCTTTAAGTCACTTTACATCACATCAAGTTGCACAGCATTTTCTTTTGTCCACAGATTATTTCAACCTGTGGATCATTTGTGCTTGTTATTCTCTGTCCAAATTCAGGGAATCTTGATGATGATGTTATTACAGGGAATAAAATTTGTTAATCTGATCAGCAAAGATTCTGCAGTTTTAAAGGCTCCTGACACAGCACAGGATCTCTGAAGTTCTGTGTGCTTGCACATGAAGCTGCTCATGTCTGTTCATGATCCCTTGTGAATAAGTGCGCCCACTGAACATCAGTGCAAAGTGCTGGCTTGGACATGCACTTTGCCTCTCTGTGTGGAGTAGTTGTTAAGGGGCTGGATGTGGAACCAGAAGGCTGCCGGTTCAAATCCAGAGAGACATTGTTGTCATACGAAACCCCCTTGGTACATGTGTGTACGGTGTGTAAAAAAGGTACAGGACATTTGTTGTGCTGGATCAAGGCTTCTGCTAAGCCAGCACATCGTGTGAAAATCATTCCCATCCCTCAAATGGAGTGATGGAATATTGGGAACTGTCTTGCACCTGCCTTGCCTTTCATGATAAATATTACATTTGGGTTTCTTGGAAGCTGAGGTTTTAAATGAGCTGTGTGCCTGTGCTATTTTGTTGTACTCTTTCTTTGGGCTGAAAGTTATCAGTGTAGGTGTGTAAACAGCAGAGCCTGGGGTAGGAAAGGGTGGACAGCTGCAATGAGTTAGCATCCGATAATCGAATACAGCATGGCTCCATTGGGAGGAGAGGAAGGGAATGACACGTCTGCAGGGAGACTGGAGTCCTTTATCATGTTAGGACAGATCAACCGGCCAGTCTAAATCACTGCTCCAACCTGCAGCAGTTATGAGTATTTGCTCTTAGGAAATATTAATCTATAATGTTGATGCCCTGTTTAATTAAGGCTAACCTTTAACCGTAGCCTATTATTGCATCTTATCTTTAACACATTTATTGATAGTATGAATCTGTTTGCTTTTGTTATGGTATAGAACTGATGATGACTGAAAACACACACTTTGTATATGCGCACACACACACACGCATGTACTGTACACACACACACAAACATGCATGTTGCACATGCAAACATATCATACTCAAAACATCATATTTAGAACCAGTTGCATTTTTTCTTTTTGCATTTCGCTTTTTTTTCTATCAACATAACTGGTAATCTTTCTGCCACTCTGTATATAATACTGCATTATCCAATTACACTGCTAGTGAAAGAGTAGCACTGCATCTGACAGGTGTACACCCCACTCCCCACTTCTGTTTCTGACTGTCAAGCTGCACACCTCTTCTATGAGTCTCCTCTCTGGCCCCACCCATCTCTGATGTCACACAGTCATGTGTCAGTCATTATTATTAGGCTACTCCTACACACCTCCAGTGGACATACAGTAGAATCTCAGAGGTATGAACACATTAGCAAAGAAGGTTGTTCAGAACTTTGAAAAGCTTGTATCTTTGAAAGTGTATCAAATGAATCAAAGTGTATCAAATGAATCAAAGTGTATCAAATGTAAGTGTATCAAAGTGTGTCAAAATACACAAATTTTAGGAAGTTGGAATTCTTACTTGCATAGTACATTCGTAGAGCACGTACATCCTCCCACAGTCTACCATTAACTCCCCCTGGCTGTATAGGAGCTATTGCACTGTATTTCAGTCCAAAGGCACAATGATAATGGTATGGCTGTGAGGCTGCCTTTCAAAATAATGTATTCGTGTTTTTATATATTATATATAAATATATATATATATATACGGCTCAAGTTTAGACAGCATATATTCCACACTGCTCAATGCGCTTGTTATATTTAGACCTTTGCTTTTACCAAGATTTCAGAAAATGAATCAATCCAATACAACCTTGAGCGACAGTGGTCAAACTGCTTCTGTAATAGATATAGTATGCATATGATCATGTTGATCAGTTATCCATAAAAATGACTTAAAATTTAATAATATTTCTTTTTTTATGTTCTCTCTTTTTCATGTCTTGGCAACCCTGCTCCTGGTTTGTCCTTCCCCACAGGTGAGTACACACAGTTCTCTTTCACTTTAAATTGCCGTTGCCGTTTCTCCTCTCTCTCAAGAACTTTACAATGACAGCAGGTTTAGGAGGGAGCTGCTGCTGCTGAAGCCAAGGCTGGTATTGCATTGTGGGAACATTTCACCTCCCCCCACCTCCCTCATGCTTTTCAGCCCATGGCCTTTTTTTAAGCACCAACCTGTCCATCCTTCTCAGAGTGGGCATTTCTCCATACCTTCTGACTTGCTTTGAATAAGGATTAAAGAGGATTAGGAGTGTTCAGGGTTTTTGACAGTTATTCGCAGCAAAGCTAGTACAGGCCTTCCTTGTGAATCTTCGTCCCTCCCAATTCTGAAGACCAATGTGCTCCGTCTATATGTTTAAGCATATTTGCCAAGTCCTCGGAGTGTAGCATGTTTGCTCTCAGCGGACCGTGGCAAGGGCAGAGCAACTTTGCCAAGGAGCTGAATTTGTGAGAACCAGTGTCTCAAATTCTAATCCTTTTTATTTGAACAGAGTACAACAGCTTAGCAGCCGTTCTTTCCCAAAGAACCTTTCAGAAGAGGTTCAAAAGAAAACGATAGCTACCTGAGGTGAACAGGTAGCTTTTCAGAATAAAAGCTGTGTTAGTTATCCTTGTATTGAAAAGGGCTTTCATCAGTGCACCACAGTTTCTCAAGGTTGTGCCAACCCTGGTGAGAGGACCAGTGACTATCCATCGAATCAAATGTTTAACACCTCAGAACACCTCGATAAGCTTGCATTTCATTAGCAACTTCAAAGTAGCTGAAGAACAGTATGGTTCCGTCACCTCACATTTGGCAGGGAGGGTGTGTTCACCCTTACAAAAATAATTATTTTCCACAGACCTAATTTGAGGCAAACTAAATAGTTTGGCACAAAGTTTGGAAAGAGATTTGCAGTCGAGTGAAATTGGCACCAAGCCATGTGTTTCTTACAATTTAAAGTAATTGCCGACAGTGGCATATCTTTGGTAAATATCTGCCAAGTGCCAACCAAAGAGAGTGTCTGCTACTATGATGTAAGGTTTATCTACTAGCAGCAGACTATTGTTATATTTCTTTGAAAACATGATTTTTCAGCTACTGGTGCAAAATCTCCTGAAGTCTTGGGCAACCAGACACTATAGTGGTGAAAGGTGAAGAGGCCCATTCCATTTGTCCATTTGATATGAAAAGCTCTGAACCTTGTCTGCAAATGAAAGTATATTTTATAGATATTCTGGAAGGCCTGTGGACACTGCTCTCTCTTAGGTGGGCAGGTTCCCCTGTGTAATCATTCACTGTTATTCGCCGGTGCAGTTGTGGGACAGGGGTGGAGCAGCACAGGGTCGCAATGGGGACCAGATGGACGATCTGTCAGGGAGTCCTTCCAGGTCACTGGACTGGCGTCGTTCATCACCCTTGGCGACAACAGGCAGATTGGCCACTGAGGCTTGCGTTGGCCAGCCAATCAGTCAGCGAGACAGCCTTGTCCATCTCCATGTGCCCTCCTGTTGAACCCACCAATCACTGACCCACATAAATCAGAGCATTCGTAAATTCTCATAAATAAGAGTCATTTTCAACTTTCGCTCATGACATTTAACTCACATGCATGAACTCATAAAGGGGTTGGCATTCTTCTCACCTGTTAAAACTCTTAAAGGGGTTGGTATTCTTCTCACCTGTACAGACTCTTAAAGGGGTTGGCATTCTTCTCACCTGTTAAGACTCTTAAAGGGGTTGGAATTCTTCTCATCTGTGCAGACTCTTAAAGGGATTGGCATGGCAAACACCTTCTCGTGGTGCCTCCCGTCAGTAAATTATGACCCCTAGTCATAAGAGAAACCAAGTTTGCCAATTAAGGGCCCTCACCCGGGCTGGTGCTCGGCAGCAGTCGGGGAGGAGAGCCGGTGGGGCTTGCTCCACTGGCCTCCAACCCAGAATACTGCAGCTGAACACCGAAGGGCTCACCACCAGTAAGATCAGTGTCATCGAAAAGCTGGCCTATACCTTCAAGGCCCTCGTCATCCTCCTCCAGGAAACCCACTGCGTCTCAGCAGACAAGCTAGTGCTGCCAAATTTCGCACTAGCTGGGTCTATCCTGAGCAGGAAGCATGGCCTCGCCACGTTTGTCCACGAAAGGTTGAGCTGGACTCTCGCCGACCAATCTCCAGCTGACTCGGAGATTGAGTGGTTGTGCGTGGGCGTTGCCGGTTTAAAAATCGTAAACGTCTACAAGCCTCCTCACTCGCGATTCACGCCAGCGTCTGTCGGTGTTCCCTCACCCCTGTCTTTATGTTGGCGACTTCAATTGCCAGCATGAAGACTGGGGTACAACACTAACACACCCGACGGAGAGAACCTGGCTGCCTGGGCAGCCAACAACTGCCTGACCTTGTTACATGATCCCAAGGGTCCAGCCAGTTTTCTCTCCGGTCGCTGGAATACTGGGACTAATCCAGACCTGGCTTTCATGAGTGTCAGCGTAGACAACCAGCTCCCTGACAGACGTGTGCTCGGAAATTTCCCATGGTCCCAACATCGACCATCGCTGATAACCGTACCCAAACTTGTGGACATTGTCCCGAGTGAGCCGGTGAAGCGATGGAATTTCCGAAAGGCCAGCTGGAAACGCTTCCGCCTCCTCACCAACAAATCCACGAGGCATCTTCCATCGCCTAATACCAACAGTGTGGATGAGGCATACCAGGACTTCTGCAGTGTGCTAGTGAAAGCGGCCAAAAATCCATCCCACGTGGACGTCGCAATAGCTACAAACCATGCTGGGATGCGGAGTGTGAGAATCTTTACTGCGCCTTCCTCCGGGCTCCTGCAGGAACCGAGTCAAGCAGGGCTGCTACAGCCCTGTTGTCAAGACTCGGTCGGAGGAGACAAGAGCGCTGGGAGGAGGCTGTCAATACCATTGACTTCTCACACTCCAGCCTCAAGGCATGGAGTATCCTGAACAACCTCACTGGCAGGTCAAGACACTCCCCTCGTCACTGCCCCATTTCTGCAAATAAAATCGCATCTCAATTTGTGAAAAATAGGGTATACGAGGGTAAAGACCGCGAGTCATC
The DNA here is from genome assembly GCA_029706075.1 of Aldrovandia affinis. Taxonomy (NCBI): domain Eukaryota; kingdom Metazoa; phylum Chordata; class Actinopteri; order Notacanthiformes; family Halosauridae; genus Aldrovandia; species Aldrovandia affinis. Next base: position 4,347,469 of record JAINUG010000041.1, read on the forward strand.
ATGAATGAATTCACACCGGAGGAGTTCGCTACTGCCCTCCAGCACATAAAGTCAGGAAAAGCTCCGGGTCCTGACTCCATCTGCCCGGAGCTTATACTCCATGCTGCACCTGCTCTGAAGTCCTGGTTAAGAGCTTTCCTCTCTTCCTGCTTGCGCCAACTGAAGATCCCCAAAATCTGGAGAAGAGCCCTAGTTGTCGCGATCCCGAAGCCGAATAAGCCTGAAGGGGACCCTAAGAGCTACCGTCCCATCTCTTTGCTCTGCATCCCCTTCAAGATCCTTGAGCGTCTTATCTACGCCCGCGTCGAACTGATTGTTGACCCACTGCTCCCCCGGGAGCAGGCTGGGTTCCGACGCGGGAGATCGACCGTAGACCAAGTCACTTTGTTGACCCAAGACATCGAGGACAGCTTCTCGGCCAAAAAGAAGGCTGGAGCCGTTTTTGTCGATCTGACGGCTGCCTACGATACCGTATGGCATCGCGGCCTCACCTGCAAGCTGCTCCGCCTGCTGCCGGACAGGCACATGGTCAGAATGATCATGGAGCTTGTCCGAAATCGCAGCTTCACCCTCACCACCGGTAGCGGACAGCGAAGTAGGTTACGACGCCTCAAGAACGGAGTCCCGCAGGGATCGGTCCTGGCCCCCCTCCTCTATAACATCTACACCTATGACTTGCCTGACACAGTCTCGCGGAAGTATGCCTACGCAGATGACCTCGCGTTGGTGTACTCTGCTGGAGACTGGCAGTCATTGGAGGGGACATTAGGCCAGGATATGAAGACACTAGTGGCATACCTCCAGAAATGGAGATTGAAGCTCAGCGAGGCAAAGACGGTGTCGGCAGCCTTCCATCTTTACAACAAGGAGGCCAAACGTGAGCTCCGAGTAAATATCGGCGGAATACCCCTGCCATGTTGCGCTGAGCCAACGTACCTCGGCGTGACACTGGACAGGTCGCTCACGTTTCGCCGACACCTCGCGTCACTGCGCAAGGAGCTAACATCTCGTGTGGCATTGATGAGGCGACTAGTCGGGTCAGGCTGGGCGCGGGGCAAGAACACTGCGTACGGCTGCCCTGGCCCTTGTCTACTCGACTAGTGAGTACTGCGCGCCAGTATGGTGTCGCAGTGCTCACACCCGCCTCATCGATACGCCTATCAACGAAGCATTGCGCATTGTGACAGGATGCCTGCGTCCCACTCCTGTGGACAACCTCTCCATCCTTGCAGGCATCCAGCCCGCTGGGCTTCGCCATGCGGGAGCCATAGCACGTCTCGCATGCCGGGCCATGGAGCCAAACCATCTGCTTCATGAAAGGCTCACTCTAACAGCTGAGCCTCCCGGCGCCTCAAGTCGAGACACCCATTTGTGCCTGCCGCACGGGAACTCCTGCAGCAATGCAGCGACCTTAATATCAGTGCGGCACGGTGGGTGGATTACACCTGGAGCACGGTGGGAGAAAAACACCTCTAGACTCCGTGACTTCATCCCAGACGTCGGTCCTCCCCCCATCGGGGTGGACCTGCCCCGACTGGCGTGGGTGAGGCTTAACCGCCTCCGGACTGGCGTCGGGCGTTTCTGCTCATCGATGCACAGATGGGGCTTGGCCTCCTGCGCGGCCTGCGAGTGTGGCGCAGAGGAACAAACCGCAGACCATGTCATCCTGGATTGCCCGATTTATCGAGCACCCAATGGGATCCATGGTCTGTCGGTTTTGGATGACGACACGGTGACATGGCTGCTGGAGGTGTGCCCCGAAATATAGCCTGGGTGAACCCCCCCTAGGCTTGAGGTGGTAAAAGGATAGCCCCTCGGCCCCGAGCCTAGGGGAGCAGGAAAAGAATATACCCAAACGACGAAGAAGAAGGGATTGGCATTCTTCTCACCTGTTAAGACTCTTAAAGGGATTGGCATTCTTCTCACCTGTTAAGACTCTTAAAGGGGTTGGCATTCTTCTCATCTGTGCAGACTCTTAAAGGGATTGGTATTCTTCTCCCCTGTGCAGACTCTTAAAGGGATTTGCATTCTTCTCACCCGTTAAGACTCTTAAAGGGGTTGGAATTCTTCTCATCTGTTAAGACTCTTAAAGGGATTGGCATTCTTCTCACCTGTTATGACTCTTAAAGGGGTTGGAATTCTTCTCATCTGTGCAGACTCTTAAAGGGATTGGCATTATTCTCACCTGTGAAGACTCTTAAAGGGGTTGGAATTCTTCTCATCTGTGCAGACACTTAAAGGGGCTTGTATTTAATTTACCAACAAATGGTCCTATGGTCCTACAGAGGAATGGATTATCCGTCACCCTTATATGAGTCCTACAGACGAAGAACCATATATGTGCATTTTTTTAATTTTCAGATAATCAGATATTTTTATTTTTTGGCCTATATATATGACATAATTCGTTTTTTTCTGCAACATACTTAAAACACACATATATTTCTAATACACTTGTAAAAAATGTGCCATTTTTTTCTTATTTTTATGAGTATTTTAATTTGTAGTATGTGGAAGAACAGTATATCTGTTAGACTTAACGTTAATGTTACATGATGTTGTAACAGTAGGTAATAATAACGTTCGTGATACAAATACAGCTAGATGTAATTTATGGTTGGTCAGTTATCTCATTATACAAAACTTGCTATTGTTATTCTCAAGTTTGATTACTGTGCTAGCCAACATTACGTTAACATTAGCTAGCTAGCTGGCTAGCTACAATGTTTCATATACGGTTCTTCCACATACCTCTTTGGGCGGACTTTTCCCCCTTTTCACAACTCCCTTCCTGTTGATGTAGGGTTTCCCTGCATCCCTCAGGGTCTTGCGTTGCCGATCCTTCCAAGTATTGAGTTGAAATTTTATTTTTTCACCCAAATTTTTCAGACTTTGGTCAGCAGCGGACAAAGTTACAGCTTGGGCGTCCATTTTCGCTTGTGGATATAAACGGTTATTCCGCGTGAGACTATTTTGAAATTTAAAATACTTGGCAGCAGTTGCGTGAAATATTGATTATACCACTTAATTAAACAAAGTGGGTATCAAATTACCATGAGTGACAATGTCAATTATGTCAATTATGTCAATTTTCTCAAAATTGGTGTTTATACGGTTCTTCGTCGCAAGGGCTCATATGCCCTAAAAGAGGTGAACATTTGTTTTTACCCGAACATGACGGGACCTGAAAGCATGTGTTGGGTTCGGGTCGGGTTGGGTTTTATGTCATGACAAAGAATCGGGTTTGGCCTGGGCTGAATGATTATTTGGGCATTTTTTTAAATTAATGAATTCAGAATACATCTGTTTGCACATTATAACAACATGTTACACTGCTCAGAAAATGAGCAACGTGGGAAGACACTTTGCTACAGTTTGTGTATTTTAACCCAAAAGGGGATTTAATCTTAAACTTGAGGACTTTGTTTCAGCGTTCAAATAAGGGGAGCTTAAGATTTTATTGAGGAACATGGTTAAACAAATGTGCCTGCGTTTTCCCAGTTTTGAGTTATGGTAGTTAATGCACAGAACCCAGTACCATGGAAAGATCATTTTAAACAATGGCCACCAGAGACATTCGCCTTTCGGATGTCCTATTCATTTTTACTGGCCCAGTATTTTCTAGTTACAATAGAATTATTTTAATTCACAATTAATTAAAAGGACTGTAGGTTTGGTTTGCTATTCATTGTCCCTCCGGTCGGGTAGGTTATGGGAATAAATGATTAGTTGGGGTTTGGGTCGGCGGTGGCAGGGTCCGATGTGGGTCAGGTATTATTTTCAGACCCTTGGAGGCCCTTACCACGCCTACTGCTGTTCAAGTGGAGAGCTCTGCACTGACCCATGCTTATTCAGCATTAAACAGACATTATCAAACAGTCAGACTGTATATGTGGGATGAATAAACATGAATAAATGCCAATTTCGACACAGTCTGAATTCACATTTATGCTCAATGTTAATTATCCGTATTATGTGATTGTTCATATGTTGTTCTATGCAGCCCATTCTGAGTGACTGTAAATGTACAGGTTAACTTCAATTCTATCCCAGCTTTGAAAAGTTTCAGCCACAATAAGAGAAATGATTAATGTTGTATCCCAGCTCAAATCTGCAGTGGAATTAGCACTATTATGCTAGTTTGGGATTTAAAGTGGAAGTCTGTTTGAGGATGAAAACATTTTCTAGGAACAATATTGTTTTGTAAGCTGCTTTTGAGCGACCTTGGGGAATTTGTTCAGTATGCAAAACACCATGGAGTTCTGAGCACGAGTCAGAATGGATTCTAGAACATTCTAGAACTCTAGAACTCAATATTCTGAGGTCCTAATAACACCAGATTATTGTACAGTAGCCACTTGGTGATGTTGATCCTGTATAACAAATAACCAAAACATGAATTAAAATATTTCAAGAGGGAATTGTATCATGTCATTTGAGGGTGTTTCTTCATAATTTTCTTCATGATTTTTCCATAGCTGCTTTTGCTGTAACAGCCATGACAGTCTACATAATTTCCCTTCTGTGAATCACTGGACAGAACATGAGCCGAGTGTGTGGTACCTAAAATAACACTTTTGATAGGGTCTGAGCTTACTGTAGTTACTGATCCATCCATGCTATCCATCAGTTCCTGTCACCACCAGAAGTTGTGTGCACTAACACAGAATACCATCTCGGCAACATGGGAGTGGCAGAGTTGCCTTTGTCTTTCCATGTTGTGGAGGCCTTTGGAGCAGTGAGACTTTCCGGGGGCAGGTTTGGCACTCTCACAAGGTGTTGCCCGGAAGGTTGCTAATAATTGATTTAATTATTATTTAATTGATAATTGGTAAGTGATTATTCACTTACCTGTTTGTGTGTGAGAATGTGAGTGGGTGTGGTTTGTCAATTGTTTGGTGTTTTGTGATTAGGTGTGTGAAGGATAGATGGGTGATTGCCTCATGAGTCCAACCTGAACCAGGCAGAAAGTAAGCCTATTTAAGAGCAGTGGGGAAAGAAATTAGTCTTGTCGTTCATGTGGGCATGTTGAGAGTTGTTGTTCACGTGAGTGTGCGCGTGCACGTGTATGGTATTGTGTTGTATTGTGTATTATTGTGTGTTGGTGTTTGATGTGACTCTGTCGGGCATGGTGGCGCGTGTCTGTAATCCAAGCTTCTGGGAGGCGGAGTCTGTGTCTAATCTATGTTGAGTTCTGTGTGCGTTTGTCGAAAGTGACTGAGTAGAGTGCTTCCTGTGTGTGTGGGGAAGAGGGAGAGAGGGCACACTAAGAGTGTCCGCCTCTCTCCCTCGGTGTGATCGTGAAAGAGAGCGAGAGGGTGCCCTGAAAGAGGGTCCGCCTCTCGCCCTCGGTGTGATTGGGAGAGTGAGAGGGCGCCCTGAAATAGGGTTCACCTCTCGCCCTCGGTGTGATTGGGAGAGTGAGAGGGCACCCTGAAATAGGGTTCACCTCTCGCCCTCGGTGTGATTGGAAGAGGACTCGCACTCGGGCAGTGGAGAGTGTTTGAAAAGTTTGAGTGTCTCTGTGTGCATGGGTTTGGGGAAGCACTTGAAAAGTCACTGGATATGTGTGTGCCTGGGGAGGTTCTAGGGGAACTCCGGTCTGAGGAGGTACAGTGTCTTGTTGAGATGTGTGTAGAGTGTGTGTCGGGACAGTGCGTAGAGTTCTACCCTGTCCTGGTAATTGTTGATGCGTGTTAAATGTGGATGTATGAAGGCAGTGTGGAAAGCTGCTGACTGTCTGTTTGTTGTGTGCTCCCCGAAAGGGGATTCCCCCCCTCCGAGGAGGCGGGCTTTTATTTATTGTTTATTTATTTTAGTTTGTTATTTTAGTTAATTGTTTTTGCCCGAAAGCTTTGCGGCAAGAAGGGTGAAGACTTTGCGTTTTTGTTTGTTTTATTTTAACCTGCTCTCCCACTGTTTCTCTTTCCCGGGTCTGGGAGAGAGGTGGAAAAAAATAAAGATCCGGTCCATAGACGGCAAACCCCACTCCTCTGCTCCAGTCCAGGGATTGTCACGTGGTGTGTGACACCATCCTATTCCTGCACCGAATCATTGATCTGCATCCACATTGTGTTGAAAAGGCACATGTAACCCAAGCTTACACTGTTTTGCTGCATGATTATATTGCAGTTATTGGTATACGTTTATCAAATTAAAATGATAAATTAAATTATGGCAGCAAAATTGTACAAATGAGAAAAGATGATGCTATGCTGCTGATGATGCCAAGCTCGCTCGGGCCAGTGCATGGTTTGGATGTTTCTGTGTTGCTGCTCACCAGCCCCCTCAGCACGATCGGTACCCAGACAGTCAGAAAGAGGCCAGACTCTTATTTGCTAATTGCTCAGGGTTATGTAATCTCAGCACAGAAAGAAGAGTGGCCGGCTTTCACAATGCCATCACCGTCTACCCGAATTCCCTCCATCATGCATCTACTGTATGTAGAGTGGTCCTCCAACATTAAAGTCCTCCACCGTGCCTCTATTGTATGGAGAGTACCTAAACAGACTCTCTATGGTGTAGAGAGCTCTCAGGAAAAAAATACAAAAGCAGAAACACACCTCATTTCTGCAGTATGGGGAGAGCTCAGACAAAGCAAAGGTTCTCCAGCTTGTCAGACAACACAAAGGTCCTGTACATTGTCTTTGTAATTGAGAGCCCTCAGGCAACACAAAGGTCCTCCACCTTTGTCTCTATGGTATGGGGAGCACCCATGCAATACAAAAGCCCTTAATCTTTTCTCTGGATAGTGCTGGTTATGATGAACATGAGCATGAATCATGCTGAGTTTAATTGTGATGCCCTTTGTGGACTAATAGGAACATAAAAACAGGAATGTTGAGGACAAACAGAATCTCTTCATTACATTTCACAATTATTTGGACCTTAGTGACTTTAGGACTTTTCGCTTACTCTGACTGTACGTACAATAATGTAGCCATAAACTGATCATACTTCAGTTGTTAGTCCAGACATCCAACAGGGATGACTAGAAATTAAGGCAAATTGAAAAAAAAGACATTAATTAAACTGTATTGGACAGGATTTAATGATGAAATTATTTTATCTTGAAATCTACAAGAATAGTATTATAGCAAAGGCTGCGCACAGGAAATTGCTCCACACAAAGCAGCTGTCTGGCTTGGAAGGAAAATGGCATTTCTAGAGATGTGAGAACTCTGACAAAGAGGTGAGACCACTGAAGGCAAGAAATGGCACAATAAACCCGGCATGGAACTTTCCACAGAAATATCATGAGAAACATCAATGAAGTGTGTGTGTGTGTGTGTGTTTGTATGTGTGGGGGGTTGCATTCATACATATGTGTGTGTGCCTGTGTGCATGCGGGTGTGGGTGCAGGTTTTTGTTCTAGCCCAGCACTACAACACCTGATTCAACTCATCAATGAATCATGGTCGTCAATCAAGACCTTAAATAGTTCAATCCGGTGTTGTTATGCTGAGCTAGAACAAAAACTTGCACCCACACTGGCCCTACTTCCTTACTCTAGGACAGGGCTCTCAAATTTTATCGGAAACCCCTGTCTTACAGTAAGGAAGTAGAGAGGACAGTTGATATGCAGGAGTTGACCATCTGGTGACTGTAGAGCATCTGTGGCCATGCCATCCACCAAGGGGAAACAGTCTCTGAATCTGCCCAGTGAACAATGGTGAGAGCAGTGGTTTGATTCCTGCATATTCCAGTGGTATATTTACTGTGGCTTCACAGACTCTGGGGGTGTAGATGGAATGCAGCGCTCCCGGATCATTGCAACCATCACTGACCACCTCCCCACTCTCACTCCCACACACACCCACACAGACACCTGTCTGCCTGGACTAGAGGATGCCCCTGCTTATCCCCCCCACACACGCGCGCACTCACGCACATACACGCGCATATGCGCACATACACACACACATGCGCACACACACACACACACACACACACACATACACACTCTGAACTACTCCCCCACGCCCACCACGTCTGCCATGTAATTTTAATAGAGGCTGCTCGCCACTCAAATTCCCCACTCTCTGTCCCGCTCGCTAAAAGTACAGCTGGCCATTAAATACGCTTCAAAGCAGAATGATGGCTTTTTCATGCCTGGGTGTTTTTCTTGATTGGTTAAATCTCAGCTTCTCTCCAAAAGATCCCTATGAGATTTCTACAATATTCCAGGAGGTTTGGTCCAAACACTACATCAGCCCAATGCCAGTGTACATTCCATTTTTTCCTCCGTGAACATTTTGTGCCAGCAAATAATGGGATTGAATGGGAAGTGCATTTAGATCCAGGACATCCGAACAGGCTGTCATTGGTTGGTTTGCCCCTGATACAGATTGAAAAAGTGCATTGTGAATTCCCATCTGAGGTAATGTGTGGATTAGTGGCGGGTCCCTGTATCACGGGGACTCTCTAAGCCCCTGCTACATGTCACAAGCAGGGAGGTATAAATAACTCTGATTAATTTTATGCAAAAGTTAAAAAAGGAAACAATAAAAGTCAGTCGGCTTGGGTGGCTTCGCGCCTGTTGAGACATTCTCTCGCAGGACGTGTGAGCTTTGGCAGATGCTGTGTTGCACATTGGGACCCCACCCTCAGTGATGACATCACGGTGGCCTCGTGACTGTTTCAGGAGCCTTGCAGTCAGGGGCCCTGACCATTCCGCAAACTGCCCAGGGACAACCTGCTTCTTATGTCATCTCAACGAAAGTAACCAATCACAGGATATCAGTTGACTTCCATGAGAAAATTGTGGGTAGGGAGTAAGACAGGGTGTAGCACAAGTAAGACAGACTAGAGCTTTGGACTGACCATATGCGTCTTCGTGACAGGTCATTGACAAGCACACCTGGCTCCTTACCTTAGTTGCCTGTATCCAGGCAACTAAGCCCCCAGTGTGGTGAGAGAGACTGAGAGACCGCGACCATGGCGTTAGTCTTCCCTGGCCCAAGGGAAGGCTGTGACCCCGCTGGTGCTATGGGCCACTTAAAGGATAGCGGAGAGCGATGGGAAACGACAGCACGTCTGAGCCACTACAGCGTCCACGCATGACAAAACAACCAAAGGACTCAATAGTGGCTGAACGGTCAGCTGGGCAGTCACACGGGGAAAGACTGCTAAGGAGAGTGGCATTTATTTGTTCGGACGGACTGTACCGCCGCCTGATAAATGAGACCGGAAAATGGGTTTGTCGGAAAAATTTCACCCACCGCGGGAAGCGGTAGACTTGCGTTGAACTCGATCATCAGCAAAATATGTATCACTGTCAATTCAGGGGCCAAGCAAAGTCTGGCTGGCATTGGCACCAACACACGGCCGCCCAGGAAAGCAGTGGCTTATATTTAAACAGACATGGACAAGCCCCCCTGCGGGTCTGTTTTGTTGCCTTTGATTTAGAGTGGGAGATAATGAAAGTAGGACAGATAGCTTACTGGAGCATTTGTCTATCTACCCCTTATTAATGCCCACATTCGACTGCAGCTTAGTAAAAAAGTATATATATGTAGGTTTTTTTTACCCTTGTCATTGAGGGAAGTCGCTGCATTCCAGGCAACAAGGGATACAAGAGTGTGGATGTAGCGGCCTGCCCAAAATCGGGAATTTGTTTAATGAGGCTCACCAGCTTCCTGCTGTTTGTCAGAATTTAACTTGTGAGGACAAGCAGGTTCCAGGAGCTCACTGTGAATCGGGAGGTGTAGATTGGGGAGGTGTGTTCCTGGATCACAGCAACCCTCTCTGCACCTCCCACCACAGAAACACTGGTACCTGTCCTGCAGAGTTTTGCCTGGGTGAATTTTAACAGTCGTCTCAGCCATGCTGTGTCATGCTATGCTAGAGGGTCCTTCGCACCCTGCTTTCAAATGCTTTCTTCTATTGCCCATTCTTTATTCATGTCTGTGCACTCTGTGGGGCACTCTGCATATCTGCCTCTGCAGAAATCACTCACTAAACACCATTCTCGAATATATGTGTGTGAGTGTGTATATGTGTGTGTGTGTGTGTGAGGCCTAACTGCACCGATCATTACAGGCATGTGAGTTGTGGTCATAAGCAGTGTTGTAGGGACTGCATATTGTATATATATATATATATATATATATATATATATATATATATATATATATATATATAATTTGGAAGACAGATGTAAGAAGCTGAGAGATAATGTATGATTCTGGGTTGTGCTTATGGACCAATAACCATTCAGTTATAAGATTTTCTCTATAAGGTCTCTCTGTCACTCCCTCCCTTATTCTCTGATTATCCCTCATCAGAGCACGTCCGGATTGTGAAGGGCTTTTTTTTCTGTCTCGCTGAACACCTAGTGCGCTCTCTCTCTCTCCCCCTCCCTCCCACTCTCCCTCTCCCTGTCTCCCTGCGAGCGGCAGCAGTGGTTGTAACACCGCGTGTCTGCTTCAAAGCTCACTGCGCCGTCCTCGCGGCCGAAAGGTAACTGAAGTGTGCCGTGGGCGTCCCGTACGGTGCGTCGTGCATCGCTGGCCTCACCTTCGCGCCTTTGCTACATTCATTCTGCACAGAAAGCACTGGAAAGAGGAGGAAGCTGCAGGCTAGCTCAACTCAACCGCAAAGTTGGTTTGTGGAAGACTTCCGCCGTACAGTGGAAAGGGCAGAAGAGGAGAAAGGCGGCGCGGTCAAGCGGACCGAGTGAAGAGGGAAGATTAGAGGAGGGACGTAGTTGGGAGAGAGCCCAGAGGAGAAGACCGTAGACGGAGAAGAGCGGGCGAGAGACCGGGGCAGGGGGGACAAGGGGCGCGTGATGCGCGTCTGGCGCGGGGCAGGGGCGGCGGCGCCCTCACGCTCTCGCGGTGTCACCGTCCTGGCCGGGGAGGGGGAGGGGCCCCGGGTTGGGGGCGGAGGACCATGATACTGCCGCTGGCCCTGAAGCTGCTGACTGAACTGCTCCAGTCCGCCCCTTCTCTTCCTCTTTGTCGTCCTCACCCTCGCCCGCCTGCCGATCGCATGCCGTGCGCCACGGGACCCAACAGCCATGGACGCTGGGAAAGGAAGGGCTCTCGCATCCCCGCTGAGGGGAGAGAGGTGAGGGGGATTGGGTATGGCACAAGAGGGGAGATGGGGCCAGGGGGTCCTAGGAGCAAGAGGGAGGGAGAGGGGGAATGGGGATGGTGGATAGGAGATGGGGCGTGTGGTAGTGTGGAGAGGTAGAAAGAGGAGAGGAGAAGGGGATGAGGTCAAGGAGGGAAAGGGGGAAAGAAGGTAAGAGGTAAGTCTGGAGCGTGAGGGAACAGAATTCCTGAAGAGATCCTGCAGATCTGTTCTGGACACAAACAATATTTGGGAATATTGTGGAGATGGAAAAGCTTTTCTTTAAGATTGCATGGAATGGTTTGTTATCACAAACATTCTATTGGCTGACTGAGTCCTTTACTGAATAGCTGTCTCTTCTTATGCCAGTAAGAATCATTTATAAAATATGTATAAACAAGAGGGCTGAAAAAACAGTGATTGGATATTGCTAAACAAGGCTCTCTAAAGATGTGTAAAACCAAGATGTCACCCGCGCAACGCTTTACACTGAATGCTCTGTCCATTCATTGTTGAGCAGAAAGTTCCATCGCAGGAACGAAAAGGGTGCAACAACTGAAATGGCAAACGAGAGCTAACTAGGGATTAGCGCAGAGCACATAGTGTCCCTCGGAATAAAATGTCTCTGGATTTTTCTGTTTCGTGACGGGAAGTGCATTTGCTTGCTGCGACTGAGTCTGACTCCGAGCTCTGCTCTTCGGTGTGCCACGTCCCACAGGCTGAAAATAAAGACGTACGACAGAGCTCGGTCCAGTGTGGGGGGACAGACTGAGTGACAAGTGTTCACTTTGCCTCTGCCCTCACAGTTGCACAGACACTGCATTGCTTAATCGCTTAGAAAGAATTCTGGGGAGCTTGCACACTTCACGTGCTATCACTAGTCATACAGTGGGATAGTTACCATAGCTGTTGTGGTTATGGATCTTGTTCAAAGCTATAAGAACGGGGCCCAACCTCGGATTCCAGTTGCATGTCCAGTTCCCGGGGGGGTTATGGTGCCTGTGCTTCTGGGAAAGAGGTGAGGCCAACATAGACCTTGCTATTGCCTCTCTGCATTCTGGCATTGAGGTTTCAGGGCCACGGGGTGAGACGACTTGAGCGAGGGCACGGGGGAGTTGGACAAATGTATGGGTCACGTGACCTCCACACCATCAGGATTTAGCAAAAGGCTTAACCTTTGATGGCACTTGAGTGATTCAGAGAGAGAGGGAGAGAGTGGTAGGTACAGCAACAAAGAGTTTTTTATAGTAATAAAGATATAAAATATAAACTATTTAGGCAGATCGTAACTTGTCAGCTACGCATACACAAGTTGTTTATGGTACTTGTCACCCAGATTCTAATATAATCACAAATTAGACCGATTCTGATTCGTTTGTGATTTCTCTTGCTACTAATGAACATTTCTTAGTCCCTTTCAGATGTTATCAAAATGTATTATTGTGAATAATTTAAGAGCAATAGGTATTGGATTATAGTTTTATAGTTATAGTTCAGATTTAATGAATCATACCGGTTAATATTCATTCTTGAAATAGTCCTGACCAACATGCTAACATAAAATAAGTTCCATCATGTTATCTGGTCGTTACTGGTCTGTTCGGGATGCGTTGTGTAATTCCAATCGATCTTTAGAGAGGAAGAGTAAATAATAAATCAACATAAATTAATTACGGATGAATATATTATTCAGTCTCTCCAATTCTGAATTAAAGCAGTGGCCGAATTAACATAAATGGAAGCATTAGCACCATTGATTTCCTAAATGTTGCTATCATGACTTTTTGTGGAATGCATTTGAGATTTAAGATGTTAATCTATGTTTTCATAAGAACGCAATAAACAACACAAATTACATTCCTAATTGGTTCATTCATATTCTGAATACATTAATCTTCTCAAAACATCCCTTCTCTTCTTCAGTTATTAAATTAGTTCATTGCTGAAGCAACACTTATCTTCAATGATTTTAGATACTGAAGAGTTTTCTCTACTTTAATTGCCAATTTATGCACCCCTGTCTCCATAATCATTGAATTTATCCCTGAATTTGAAAGAGTAGCATATGATTTCACTTGTCATTGAGTAGTCATGGATAGAAACACATCCATATTTAAATTGAAAATGTGCTTTTCATCGTTTTTTTGATAGGTTAATGAAAAAATAATAGCCCCTCCGCATACCGCAGTTAAATTTAGAAACATGTGCGTCTGATGCTTGCAATAAAGTGCATAGGGTGAGGTTTGTATATATAGTAAAGTGCAAGGATGATCGGATTCACCCAGAAACCATCATCCACTGTAACCCTGCCCCTTTGTGGTTAGAGATTTGAGCTTCCAACCTCAAGGTTGCAGGTTCCAATCACAGGGTGTGCACTGCTGTTCATGGGAGCAGATATGGGCAACATCTGCACCCATCTGTCACTTTTAGAGGGACAGACTTCTGGGATATCTCTGCCAATGAACTGCGGCATGTGGCAATCTTTTTTTTTGATTTTTCTTTCTACTTTCTTTCTACTTTTCTTAAAAAGTAGAACCCCCGTCTTTGATTAAGATAATATTTTTTAGAGCAATGGTGCTAATTTTATTAGCATCAATGTCCCTGTCTCCTGGCAGCATTTATACTTAAAGCCACAATGACGGCGAAATGAAGGCTAAATCTTCGATAGTCCAGGTGGTGGGGAGGTTAATGGCTTCTTTACTGTGAAACCACTGTTTGCTACATTTCATTGGAGTCAGCAGGTAGTATGAAGGAAAAGGTGCTCTGCACTTTTGAAAGGCAAGTGCAGAGCTAGAACAGAGCATTCGCCATCCCCCATCTGTTCTCCTTTAACTCCAGAGAATATCAAACTGATGTTGATGCAGGTAAAAGTAAATTAGATCCAGTGTAAGTAACTCATGATCACGTTTGTGAAACGGAATGTGATGCGTTTTGCTTGGTTTCTGTCTGTGGACCTGGTGTGTGGATGAGTCATGTGTTCCCAAGTGGCACGGCACCGGTTTTGACTGGGTGTTTGAAGGGCTTGCCGACCACACAGATGGCCCTCTAACAGCACCCTCTAACAGCGAGAGACATGGAAGTGAGAGCTGACAGCCAGCACCCCTCAGCCCTGCGATGTCATTGAAAACACAGAGCCCTTCGGTGCTGTGAAGCACCTTGCACATTTGCGATGCACACACAACACCACAAATACTGTGTCTGAGGTGTGTGTGTGTGTGTGTGTTTACATGTGTGTTTGTGTGTGTCTGCTGTGTTTGTGGGTTTGTGCGTTTCCATGGGAGTGTGTGTTTGTGTGTCTGCTGTGTGGAAATTGGGGGGAAGTGGTGGATACTGGCTGGATTCACTGAACATTTTATATAGGCCGTCAAACAGGAACTGAAGAGACCTTGAATGAGAGGTGATGAGAGGCATGCTTACCCCCCAAAAAAGACCCCAAGGGACATAGCCTGGGCTGACTGATGGTTTTCATTACGCCTTCCTCCATAAAATGGGTAAATATGAAAGCCCTTCATACCCCATAACTTATAGCAAACTGTTAAATGCCGACCTAGGACTGAATACATAATTATCATTTTAACGTGTGCAGTAAGTCAATCATTTTTATATGAAAATTGTATACTGAATACCGTTATAATTTTATGATGCTTCCAAATGAACACTTTCCCTTTTCGCTCCCACAAATATGCGCTTGCACACTCTCTTTCTCTCTCTTCTCTGAAGACGGGAGGGAGGTAATGAATTGTGAGCAGTGGGCGCCGTAGCTGAAGGGGATGGTGATGAGATTTGTGTTGCTCAGTAATGATAGTAATAATGACGTAGCTGAGATTTGGGTTGTTTAGTAATGATAGCAATAATAACATTGGTGATAAATCGGGAGATTTAGGTTGTTCTATAATGATGGTAATAACTATTGGTGATGAATGAGGTGGTACAGGTTGTTCAGTAATGATAGCGATAATAGTGCTGTACACCGGGGGTAGTTTCATTACTTTCAAATGAAATGATTGATGATTTGTTGTTCGAGCTCCTACTGTAATGTGCAGTTGTATTTGAAGCTGTTGATCGATAGTTAGTAGTCCGAGGCATAGTAGGTTGATCTTCATCTCAAAATGTGAAACGTCTTTCGCACTGTCACTGGCGCCAGAGCAACATCATTCAATGAAGAGTGTCTCGGATCCGGTTTGGAAACACAGGAGAAATGCTGGGGTGATCGCTCTTCTCCGTACGTATTTCCCATCTCTTCACATGAAGCATGGGGAAGGGGGTCATATGGGGTCTGTGGAGGACGTCGGTCTCGGCCACGTGGGAGTGGCATCGTTGCCTGGGTTTTTACATGTTGTGGAGGCCTTTGGAGCAGGGAGACTTTCCGGGGGCAGGTTTGGCACTCTCACAGGGTGTGAGAGTGAACTGTCGCCCGGAAGGTTGCTCCAAAGGCCATAGTTGATTTAATTATTATTTAATTGGTGTCAATCAGTTAATTGATATGGAAGTCAATTGGCTGATTGGATGTCTGTGTGAGAATGTGAATTGTTTTGTGTTGAGTGATTGTGATTGGGTGATTGCCTCACGAGTCCCACCTGAGCCAGGCAGAAAGTAAGCCTATTTAAGAGCAGGTGGGGCGAGTTGGGAATCAGTTAGTCTTGTCCTGTCATTCATGTTTGTGTATTGAGAGTCAGTCAGTCAGTCTGTCTGTCAGTCAGTCAGTCAGTCTTTGTCTTGCGTTGTCATTGTTGTGAGCGTGCGCATGCAAAACGCGTATGGTATTGTGGAGTGTTGGATGGTTTGTTGTTGGATGTTTGATAGATGTTGGATGTTGGATGTTCGATTGATGTTTGATGTTTGATGTTGGATGTGTGATGTTTGTGGAGTTTTGTGTGCGTTTGTCGAAAGTGACTGAGTAGAGTGCTTCCTGTGTGTGTGGGGAAGAGGGAGAGGGGGCGCACTAAGAGTGTCCGCCTCTCTCCCTCGGTGTGATTGAAAGAGAACTCTCACTGGAAGAGTGGAGAGTGTCTCGGGGCTGGTTGCCAGAAAACTCTCACTGTGGGGAGTGGCGAGGGTCTCTGTATGCATAGGTTGGAGAACTCGGACTGCAAAGTTCAAGTGTCTCAGTATGCATGGGTGGGAAGCACTTGAAAGGTCACTGGATATGTGTGTGCCAGGGGAGGTTCCAGGGGAACTCCAGATGAAGAGGCGCGGTGTTCCGTAAGTTTTGATTATTTTAGCTTGTTATTTTAGTTCGTTGTTTTTACCCGAGCGCTTCGCGGCGAGTAGGGTGAAGATTTTGTGTTTGTGTTTTTTATATGTTAACTGTCTCAGAAAAAAATTCTAATAATCCAGTCCGTAGACCACTCTAGACTGCTCTGTTCCCATCCAGGGATTGTCACGTGGCATGTGACAGGGTCATAAAACTCAATGTGCTTTTGCTTTTGGCAAAAAAAAGACAAAAAATTCAACTAAAAGTGGGGGGGGTCATGCTCTCATATAAAAATCTGTGGTTGTCCTTGGATTCTGAAAGAGAGCATAGCTTTTGTATGATTTTCACGCAGCCAGTGTAACGTGGGAGTCTGTTTCCTTACACACCGCTGTAGTGTGACAGTAAACACGAGGACCCGTCTCCATTTGTATGTCATAACAAAAAAAGGTGTTCCTTTTATTTTCTGATTATGGACACAGCTGATTAGGACAGCCATACAATGTTGCTAAAGGGTTACTCTGGGTTTGTACGTCGCCTGCTCTAAAAATGTGTCCGTCAACAAGTAGCACGACTCTCGCTGAAGGAGATTGTTTTCACAGATGTTGCACTCTCATGCTCACAATAAATGGGGAGCACTACAAATCCCAGAATTATTTTCATTCACCATGGTTTGATGGTCACGTAAAACACACATCCGTGGCCAGTGGAAAGTTCATAGCATCATCCGGGCAGGGAGGTAATGGTGACTCTTCAGTTGATTGAGCAGTAAAATTACTCAGTTCACCTGGAGGATTGTGAAGAGAAAACGGGTAGCGGCTGGCAAGTGTGGCCCCACCCAAATGTAGCAGTGATGGGACAGCTTACAATTCCCATTGGGTATTCCAAATTACAGAATAAAGGAAAAAATGGGGTAAGTATGACACATATTTTTTAAGAAATGTATGTAATAAGTCACCAAATTTCACAGGAGATTAACGCATGCAGCGATAACTACTAAAAATCGTACATTTATCCAAAAAATTTATTTGAAAAAATATTAATCTTATTTGAGTGGGAATCTTTAATGGCTGTGTCCCTACTGATTGATATGTGGTATGACTGCCTGTATAGTACATGCAGTCATCAACTAGTAATTGTGATGCTTACATTCACTGCTGGACTCGGTTACTTCAGGGTAGTATATTTCAGTCTGTGCTAATATCCACTCGTGTTCATTGTCACCTCTGGATATGCGTGTATGGTTGTGCATTGTTATGCTGTGAAATTGCCATTTTAATATTGCACATTCTGTGTTATTTGTATTCTGAGCCTTCCTCTCTGAGCTCAAGCCCCCTTGGATAAGAAAGCTTCCCAGATGAATGGGTAAATTATTTTTTTTAAATGAAATGAATAATATCAGTCAACTGTGATGATTTTCTTCGTGCCGCTGTGAGACTTTAACATATTTTCCACCTCGGTTCTCGGCCGATGAGGACGAAAGCGGAGATTTGGAGATTTGGATGTGTGAATGAGGATGCATGAATTAGCGGTGCAAAATTGTATTAAAGAAAAAAAGCTCATTTCTGGGCCTTTGGGCCTTTAACACTTTTAAGATTGATTTTGTGTGCCTGGGTTTTTTACAGCTTGACTGTATTGAGTAATATTAGTCTGATTTTAATGGATGGATTTTTTTGGGGGAGTTTTTAATCGGGAGAATGAAGTTTACGTTTTTAAACTGTCATTAGTTGACACAGCGAAATTGGCATGCGGCCTACAGTCCTTTATAGGTGTGAGTGTGTGGGTGAAGAGATGGTCAAATGGGATGTGCTTGGGGGATAGCACCCATTCTGGGCTTCACTCACTGTGTTAATGAAAAACTCTCTCTCAGGCAGTGGGCCACATCCCAGGGTGATCAAAGGGCAGGGCAACAGGGAAGGGAAGAGCAATCGCAAATAGATCGAATGAAGGGGAAACCTGTGCGTTTCATTTTTCAGCAGCTCGGCTCTTTTGGACTGGTAGAAGGTCCAGCCTTGATGGGCCGTGGCCTAAAGCCAGGCCAAGCAGAGCCGAGTTGTCCAACCTCCCTGCGACCCCGCCCTGACCTCATCTCAGACACGCTGGGATTTGCCGTTTACACCGTCCGAACAAAGGAGGATAACATCACATTGGCATCGGTGTTCACTTTGGCTGACGTCCCTTTGGTGACGTTTGCAAGGGGTTAGCGGTCATTCTCACATTATCACTGTGTTCCTCTGCCAGAGATACTAAGGAGATTTTTTTTTAAACCCATGCAATGAAAGATTTGGGGATGGTGAAGTAAATTAATAGGAGATATCTGCATCAAGGGCCAATATTAATCAAATTAAATGCCCTGCCCTCTCTTTACCCTTGCATTAGCCTATTAGTAAAGTGAGCAGATTTATGGCCAACTGGAGGGCATTGCCCCTTCTGGTTCTTCAAGTCCATTCTTCAAGTATTTCATGACCATATGAACCGTTCTGAATCTTTCTGATCTTAATCCACACTTCATCTAAAATAACTACATCCAGTCTTTTTTGTCGCAAATGTCCTGGGCTTTTTTCTGGGTTTTGGGTTTCACATAATTGACGGTTATGAAGGTTATTAAGAACATGTATCATAGTAATGATGAATTTAGGTATAATCCTTCTAATGGTTGGGAAATATTCCCTCACTGTCCAAAAGCATTTCATACATTTTTATCTAAAGAAATATTCCAAATTTTCCTTAGGTTGAAAGTTTGTTGAAAGTTGTCATATGGAATAATATAGAAATAACGCATAAATATGACTATCTAATAGCACTATATTTTTATTGGAAATAAATCATGTGTGGGCATTAAGGCATTTTGGGCCCAGACATTTGTAACCAGTCTCCCAAAAGGCTCTTTCAGACTCATCTGAACAATGGCAAAGAATATGAATAATTCAAAATAAAACTTTCATTCTTAAAGTAAATTCAATTAAAACAATAGGTGAAATTTGTTGAAATGTCAGAAACAGACAAAAACAGAGGTGTGTACATCAAAATAATTCAGAAACTATGCTAATAAAAGATCCGCCCTTAACGTTTTTCATTAAACGTGAAATTGCGTTTCATTAAAGTTGAGATTACAGAGTGAATGAGCCCCTGTGGCAACACCCGATTGCCAGTCAGCACGACACAGAGCCACAATAAGAGACGTGTCTGTCACAGACATCCGGTACACTAAGCACAGGGGTTGGCTGAGGATGCAGGATGCTGTAGAAGCACCCTATCTCATTTTCCACTGAAATTCTGTACCTCAGCTGGTCTGATACTAGCAGAGGGAGCTTTGTCATATGCCTTAGATTGAGGATCTGTGCAGTCAATCAGGTTGTGACTGAGGAGGACTGTCTGTTCTTTTGTGCTCAGACACTGACACTAATGCTGCCCACCTGCACCCCTTCCACACATATACACACACACACACACACACACACACACTCAGACACACATACACACTCACACACACACACACACACACACATGTGCACACACACACACGCACACACACACACATACACACACACATATACACACACACACACACACACACACAAACACATGCACGCACAAACACATGCACACACAGACACACACCCCAATGCCCACCTTCTCTCTTTGTAACACTGTAGACAAGCTGTTGCTGAAGAACTTCAAATCCCAGAGGCCACTGTGGTCCAGGTGAGATGAAGACATGAAGCGTAGCCCCTACTCAGCACACTCCAGTACTGTAACCACGCCCCCGAAGGGGTCGTACACAGCAACACTCCCATTGGCTCCTGCTAAAAAATGTGTCCAGTTAATGAAACTGCATTTCTACACCCCATCGCACATCTTTTTTTTTTTAAACAGCAGTTGCTAATGGCTCAGCCTGCGGTATGTCAAATTGAAAACCCACCCACCCACTATATTTTTCCTTGCCTCTTTTTTAATTATTTCCCAGTGGCCCATGAAAATGATCAAAATAGTTTTTTTTGTTACCTCTGTAATAACAAATAAGGTAATGGCCGTGCGCTCATTCATCATTGATTGCTGCATGCTGTTTCACAGTGCATCAGTAATTGCACTAATTGAATGCAAGTATGAATGATCACCTGGGTGTCCTGCTTTAAATGATGTGACCTGCTTTAAATGAGTTTTTAAATTAGCATTTTGAAATAAGCAAATAAGGTTAAATGGAGCTTTTGTCCATTTGACATTATGGTTAAGTGTGTTGGGAGTGCTGCCTCTCCCTTCTGTACAGTGTCTTTTCCAGGGGATGAGAGGACTAGCAACATCATTGCTACTCTTTGTAGTAATGACCCTCCAGCTGATATGTTACTACTACCACGCAACTGCGCTTAGACTGCTCCCTGCCAAATGGTGGTATGCTGTAAAGTCTGGTACCAAAGCTTATCTTTAGCATCCTCTGTGCGCATTCTCTCAATTGTGTGCGAGATTGTTGCCTGTACGTCATATTTTGCAGTACACTTGGATACATTAGGGACATCAAGTTTATATAGAACAGAGGTTACCACAAGGTATGTCTCATCCATTAATTAGGCAAATGTCTTCCCAGAATGCATAGGGTCATGTATAGAAATGCTGGATGACTTTGAAAGCGGGGTGATTGCATTTTGGCAGGAACAACGGTGTCCAAGTTGTGATTTCTTTTGATGGGGACAATGAAATTCTAGAACAATGCCTGATAGCATTTTCCACTTCCATCAGCTTAGCTTGATTGTTGACTGTCACGAGGAAGAGTGGTGTTGTATTCCTCCTGCAGATTTTCAGACGCTGATAGACTCTACCATGGCACATACAGGCCATACTGGTCACATGTGTTGGCCAGCACCCTATTAAGTGACACATGGGTGTCACCTAATAACCTTATTGGTGCCCCTCAATAGGGAGGGTTAGCTGTAGATCTGTATATAACATGGACTGGCTGGGTTGGCTGTAGATCTGTATATAACATGGACAAGCTGGGATGGCTGTAGAGCTCTATATAATATTGACAGGCTGGGTTAGCTGTACGTAGATCTGTATAAACCATGGACCAGCTAGTTGTAGTTTTATGATATACGATATGTGGCTTGTTCAGTTGTAGCTCCAGTCGCTCTGTCAGCAGTGGTGGCCTGGCCTGGTCTTGTGTGAATCACTTCCACTGACTTTGCCCACTGCAGTGTGGGGACACTGTTGTTGTCCCCGGGCACTTTTGTGGCCCTTCCCAGAAAAGAGTAAATAAAATATTCATTTAATGTGTTTATTAGTCTCCTTACTGCCCCTCGGGGGAGCCAAAGCATTGGGATATGTTTCTGCCCGCACTTTGGCAGCAATAGTGATAAGAATTCAACATCAAAAACGCCAATGAAAGGAGGCAGGTGAAGTGATCCAGGACTTTTATCTCATTAACCATTCTATTGCCCATAAATCTCTTTGAGATATTTGTCATACGGAGCCTTTCATTTTTATAAGATCTGGATGTCCGCTCTGTTACATTTGAACATATCCTCTGCTACTGTGCTTCTTGTAAAAAATAAAGTAATGTAATGTTGCATGTAAAACGTCTGTATGTATAAAAATAAGACAAACACTTTTTATCATGGTTTAAAAAGGGGAGGTAAGGGAGAGAGACCGCTTCAGAAATACGCACATCCATTTATTGTTTTGGTTGTTTTTTTTCCTTTCATCAATAGATGATAATATCTATGCATTTTTTAAATTCTTTATTCATGTGTGTGTGTGTGTGTGTGTTTGCGTGTTTGTGTGGTGGTGCAGCAGTGTAGCAGTGTGCCTGAATAAATGTAAATGTTACCTCTGTCAGTCTATGGTCTGTAGGGGATTGTGTGCCTGGCGCAGGGAGACGTGACTCCCAATGTATTACAGGATTGTCTGGACAGGGAGTTGTGCTCACAGAATTACAGCGCACACAGCGCCAATGGTGTTATTGATGTTTGCTTAAATTTGGAAGATTTACCCATGGAGACAGAGCCATACAGAAACATTAAAGGATTATTTAAGAGTATTTAACCACAATTCATCTTATACTCCTATTAAATACACAGCACATTTTTTATAAAAATTAAAATGACCAAAGATCAAAACAGACTGCAATTTCTGTGTTCTGTCTAAAATACATACAGGAACTTCAGTTCCTTCAGAGGCTATGAGCTGCTGCTGATTACTGCATCCTCCCCCAGCCTTCATACTGTCTGATCTGGTCAGGCATTTTTAAAGCAAATGGACGTTTTCTATGCAAAAGAGCTGATATAGTATGAGTCATATCCAAGTACAAAGCATAGCAGTGGACATGTACTAGCTTTGTACAACTTGTGTGGTCCAAAGGGGAATTGAACCCACAACCTTTGTGACTATTCAATTCCCCTTCACTCCCTGTGGAACATAGGGTTAGTACTCTGCACAATAGATCCAGTTTCTTTTCTTGACTCCAGGATGTGAGTGATGTGGTCATCTGGACTCGCACGCTGCGCACACAAAGCTCCACTACAGACAGAAACTGTGTGGTTGTGAGTAGTCACAGCTTCCATGGCTCCTCCCCCTCTGTCACCCAGGTGCTGTCGCTAGGCGCCGACGTGCTGCCAGAGTACAAGCTCCAGGCGCCACGCATCCACAAGTGGACCATCCTGCACTACAGCCCCTTCAAGGCAGTGTGGGACTGGCTGATCCTGCTGCTGGTCATCTACACGGCCATCTTCACGCCCTACTCGGCCGCCTTCCTTCTCAACGACCAGGAGGAGGTGGCGTTGCAGAACTGCGGCTACTCCTGCAGCCCGCTCAACGTGGTGGACCTGATCGTGGACATCATGTTCATCATCGACATCGTCATCAACTTCCGCACCACCTACGTCAACACCAATGACGAGGTGGTGAGCCAGCCCGGGCGCATCGCCGTGCATTACTTCAAGGGTTGGTTCCTCATTGACATGGTGGCCGCCATCCCCTTCGACCTGCTCATCTACCGCTCCGGCGAGGAGGTGAGGCATCATGGGTAATGTAGTTCGTCAACAGGGTAACTAATGCAGTGCATCCCTCATTACTAGAATGCCCAACCTAAGACATTGAATTCAGGTATGAACAAAGTAGCTTTTGTTTGGCATTAGGTCTATTGCTATTACTGTATTCATTTGGTATGTAATGAAGCTAAAGCTTTGGTGGGCAACTTGTTTTTAAAATGTATAAAGAAATAATTTGTTATTGTCTTGTCCATTCTTAAGTGTAAAATAAATTGAATTCATCAGTAGAAGAATCAGTGGATTAATCGACTGATGGGAAGATAAACAATCAATCAACTAAAACAAACTCAACTGACAGTCATAATGTTTTTTTAATCACTGCAACAGATTGGGCTCCAGCAATTACATTAAGACAAATGTGATTATAAATGTGAAACATTAGGAAGATGACTTTGGAAGTGCAAACATTTAAAAATCCATTTGATAGGGAGCCCTTATGATTATGGGGACCTTCAGAGAAAAATACTGCCAATGTTTTCATGTCATGAACTCACCACTGAATAAGAGTAAAAAATATTAATGCGTATTATGGCATTGATGTGGACATGTTTAATCTTGAATTGGGGTATCGTGTATTTCATGATCTGGCCTTTTCACCGATTAGCTGAACCTATTTTAACTAACCAAATCCTTGTGCCTTAGGAGAAACAAAATTAAAATCAAGCCATATCACAAATTAATTTCTGTTTTTGTCCTTAAAAAAAAAAAGATTTTAGAATTGGGTTTGTGTATTCGTAATCTAGTATGGTAGGCTTATTTGTCTAGACTTTGTAAATGCTTTTCAAGCTGTACCTATTCAATTAATTAATTTATAATATATAATAGTAATTTATAATTTATATTACATTTATAATTTATAATAGTTATTAAACCATTAAATTAATTAAATATACTGCACTTAATTAACTGAGTCCTGTAATGATCTGCTTTGGTGAATTATTGCCTTGAATATTATAATACAATTAATTACAGTCTAAAAGCAACAATAATAGATCCAATTAATCTCAGATTTTCTTGTTATCAAATGGGAAAGAGCAGTGATTATGTTTATCATTAATATCAGCTGTTAAATTTAAAGATACATTTAAAAACAAAGGTTTGAAATGTAACAGCTTGATGAAAATGATATAAATCTTGAATAACATTTCATCAAAAATATGAGGATGGTGACTTCCGGTGAGGCACGGAGCAAGATGGCAGCATAGCACTGAGCGCTGACACAAAACCCTACCTTTATACGTGCATTGGGGCTCATGGACAATATTAACGCGAGTTTGTTTGGAATAAAGATTTGACTAAAGAAATGACCTCGAAAAAGCGACAGCTAGTTAACGATTCACCTGACGAAATAGCGGTGTTAATCCAGCAAGCAATGGCGACAGGAATGGAATCTCTGAAAGAAACAGTAGCCGCCATGCTGAAGGATTTGCTGAAAGAAGCTCTCGATCCCATAACGAAGCAGATGGTAGAGAATGGTAACATTCTCCGGTCATTAAAAGAACAGTCAGAAACCCATGCTAAAAAGTTCGACACGGTCTTCAACAAGATAGATAGCATGCAGGTTGACTTGCGCAAGAACGAGAAAGAAACGAGCTCTTGTTTCGCGGAGGTGACCAAGCTCCGGAAGAAGCTCAATGATTTGGAAGATAGATCCAGGAGTAACAACGTGCGGCTGGTTAACTTACCAGCAGGCATTGAGGGAAACGATCCGAGTGGGTACCTCCAAAAGATGTTGCCTGAGTGGATCCCAACGCTCAAGAGATCCCACAGCACTCCGTTGGAAATCGATAGGGCACATCGGATTTACTCCAATAACACTTCGAGACCGCGGACCATGATCTTCAAGCTCCTGCGCTACACCGACCGACAGTCCATCCTCGAGGGCGCGCGGAAGGCCAGGCCCGCTCTCTCTGACGGCACGCAGCTGCTGTTCTTTGCCGACTACAGCCCGGGGACGACGCAGGAACGGCAGGGATATAGAGGGATTCGCACGAAGCTCCGGCAGAAGGGAATCGACTCGTTCCTGATATATCCAGCTATTTTGAGAGTGAATTACAAGGGCACAAGGATGTCGTTTAACTCGGCAAAGGAGGCAAAAAATGCTTTGAAATCATCGGTGCTGGAAGGTATGGAAGACGAATAGAATGCAACGGGCAAAGAACGGATGGAACTGTATTAAGGACTTTGACCGGTCGGTATGCCTACCCGCAGTTTAATAGGCACGGGCAAGTTCACGTCATATGGGTGATGTTTTAAGAGCATTTTTCATTGAAGTTCATTTGATGCATCTTCCTACTTCGTTGATTAAGGGGCCACTTTCTGTTTGTGTATTGTAGACTATAGGTCTGATGCGATGGCTCGGTTAACTGTTACAAGGAGAGCATGGTACTGGGATATAGGCCTGCCACTCCAGAGTATAGAATCTGTGTTGTTATCTTGTTATTTTATTTTCTTATTTTTCTTTATCTCTAAGGTGTTGTTTAACACTAAGTGTTATGCTTTATCATAAGCTGGAAAGCTGGAAAAGCAGTAGTTTATTTTGGATAACTTTATTGTAGCCTACAGGTTCAGTTTACCCGATAGTAAATTTGTTTATGCTTGGGCGCGAGATATGACGTCATCGTTTAGCGACAGTCTAGTAATGTTATGGCAACGGTCTTCCACAACATTGTCTATGAGAACCACTTTACATTTCTAATTTTTGTTTGATATTGGAGGGGGGTTAGTCAGTGATCAGTGTTTGACATTGCTAAGTGACACTCACAGATGTTAAGTAAGGGGTTTAATGGGAGGGGGGACAGAGGGAGGGATGGGGAGAGGGATGGGAGGGGAGATGGGGGAGGGATGGGAGGGGAGATGGGGGGAGGGATGGGAGGGGAGATGGGGGAGGGATGGGAGGGGAGATGGGGGAGGGATGGGAGGGGGTAACTCAGGGCTCCACCACCAACTTTCAACAACAGTTACAGGGGAATATTAGCAACACAGATAGAATGGAATGTTACAATATTATGTCATTTAATGTTAGAGGACTAAACTCTTGATATTAGCGTTCAAAGGTTAAATGATTTTCAATTGAAAAGATAGATATTGACAATGGAGGAGACACATCTTCTGCTAATGATGTCTCCATTCAGGGTTTTTATAAACCTGCATGGCATCAGCCGATGGTACTGCCCAAAAGGTGTTATGATATTGACGAGGCGTAGCATAAATGTATCTTGAAAAGATTGAAGCTAAGTGACTATCATTTCTATGTCCATTCAGGACATGAATGCATTTGTCAAGAGTACTCTGTTCGAGGCTGACTTTTCCTTCAATTACTTCACATAAATCTTCTTCAGCTTTAGCGAGCTCTCAAGAATCTGCGTCCAAAGCACTTAATCTCTTTTAAAGGACTTAAACTTGACTGATGTGTGGAGGGTGCACAATCCATTTACTAAAGATTATACCTTCTTCTCCACGAGACATAAAACTTTCTCTCGAATAGATTATGTTCTTATATCATCTGGTTTGCTGTCTTCGGTACACTCTTTAAAATTCCTGCCCAGACATATATCTGATCACAATCCAATCATATCTACTTTTAATTATGGGAATATCAAAAACAAGGCTTCTAGATGGAGGTTTAATTCCACCCTTCTAAAAAACGACGGCAATTTCTAGCGCAATCGAGAACAAAACTCATTGAATTTATAACTATCAACAAAAATAGTGTTGCAGACAAGACAATAGTTTGGGCTTCCATCAAGGGTTTCATACGGGATAACGCCATAGGGTTCAGTTCCCACCTACATAAAAGTCGTCTTCAAATGATTTCCAGTTTAGAGGAACAATGTAATGTTCTAGAGAAGGATCTTAAAAGGAGATACACCATAACAAAAGAAAGTGAGCTCAAGATAAAACAAGCAGAATTGAATGATTTACTAAGACGCAGGGCAGAATATATGATCAATATAACCAAACATAAATATTATGCAGAAGGCAGCAGACCGAGCCATCTTTTGGCACTAACTCTCAAACGACAAGAGGCTAAAAGGTCCATACCAGCGATCAGATGTGCTAAACGTGGAGTACTGTCCTCAACAGAGGAAATAAATGAGACGTTCAAGAATTATTTTAAATAACTATATACAAGTGGCTCGGTCCCTTCTGAGGATGACTTCACCAAATATTTTGGTGGATTAGACCTCCCAACATTGTCACAAGAGGACGCCAAAATTCTAGACTCCTATTACACTGGATGAGCTACTTAAAGCAGTCAAAGCTACAAACAGGGGCCGTACGCCGGGTATAGATGGCATATCTGTGGAACTGTACCTGGCACTTTGGGATGTTCTCGGACCAATATGGCTAGAAACACTGAACTTCGCTATTGAATGTGGCAGTTTCCATAGAGATCTGAATACAGCCCTAATCACCGTTATACCCAAACCCGGTAAGGACCCCTTGGAGTGTGCCAACCATCGTCCAATCTCATTGATAAATGCCGACCTCAAGATATTTTCCAAAGTCTTAACCAGTAGACTTGAGACAGTGATTGAGAAAATAATCAGCTCAGACCAAACAGGATTTATTAAGGGACGTCTCGCCTCTGATAATATTCGCCGACTCCTACACATACTGAGTGCAACACATAAAATCCCGTCTGCCTGTGGCCTGCTATTTTTGGACGCTGAAAAGGCGTTCGATCGTCTTGAATGGCCTTATCTTTGGAGAGTTTTAAAATAATTTAAGTTTGGAGATAAATTTATCCATATGATTCAAACATTATATGCTAATCCTTCAGCTCGGGTGTGTGTCGGAGGAGGTCTATCGGATTTATTTGAGATAAAACGGGGCACAAGGCAAGGGGACCCTTTGTCTCCTCTGATCTTTAATATATCCATCGAACCGCTTGCTCAATTGATTAAAAGCTGTCCTCAGATTTCTCCTATTACACTGGGTGAAACGTCGCACTCCATTTCGCTCTATGCGGACGACACATTGGTTTATATGGCAGATGTTCAACAAACTCTCCCTGTTGTTTTAAAGACTCTAGAGCATTTTGGACAACTTTCAGGGTATAAGGTTAATCTATCGAAATCAGCATTGGTGCTTCTTAATACAGACAAAAATAAGGTATCCCTACCTCCCCTAATTAAGGTTACAAATGAGGTCCTCTATTTGGGTATTACAGTTAGTACTTCCGTATCATCTATAGCTAAGACAAATTATTCTCAAGTTCTAAAAAGGGTAGAGGAAGATACTATTAGATGGAGACACCTGCCGGCTTCAGTTCCAGCCAGAATATCGGTTGTTAAAATGAATGTTTTACCCCGCATTAATTTTATCAGCTCAATGATCCCACTTGCACCTCCTGCAGGATATTGGCAAAAACTGGACTCCTTACTAAGATGCTATGTTTGGAATGGTAAACGACCCAATATAAAGTGGTCAGCTCTTCAATTTAAAAAGTCAGATGGGGGATGGGCGTGTCCGAATTTTAAGCTGTATCACTGGGCGTTTGTCTTAAGGAATCTTAGCTATTGGATGGAGGGAGATAGAGTTTCATCCTGGAAAAGTATGGAACAGGACTTAATAGCACCAATACGGTTGAAGGACTTCCTTCTTTTAGGTATTTCTATCAAAAAATGTGGTTTGTATTATGGTCCAATTTTAACTTATATGCTACAAGTGTTTAGAGCAGTAGAAAGATTCCTGAAATTTAAAAGTGTATGGTGCAGGTCATCTCCAATATGGAACAACTCTCACCTTTTATCTGGGGGGAAACCATTCATTAATAAGGCTTGGGAGGATAAAGGTATTACAACTCTTGACGATATTAATGGGGCGAATAATATCCTTAACTTTCAAGAACTTGTCTCTCAATACAATATTGATAAACACTCTCTTTTCTTCTATTTTAGAGTAAGGTCAGCCTGGGCCTACAGGGTTCCCTGGGGTCAGACTTAAAAGACCATCCTATTTTGAGTTGGATACGGAGTACTCCAAAACGTATAGTGTCTTATATCTATGATAAGCTAAACTCCCAGAAATGTATGCCCACATCAGGTATGAAAGCATGGGATAGGGATATATCTGAATTAGGACAAGACTTAGATTGGGATGTAATTTGGGATAATGTTGACATTTTGGGTGCATATCTGACACCAAGAAACCCAAATCATCATTGTTCATTTTGTTATACACTTGCATATTTTTGGGGGTGTCTTTGAGGTTATTAATATCCTTGCAGACCTGACAGGGGTGCGTTTGCCAGTGGACCCTGCTGTACACCTTTTGAATGATGATTCTCGCCTCTCTCTTACGGGAAAGTCACGTAAAATCTGTCTGGCAGGTCTGACGGCAGCTAAGAAGATTGTAGCCCAGCGCTGGACACCTCCTCATGACATTTCAAGTATTCACTGGCTTCGGAGCTTTTTGGACATTTCTTACATGGAACTATCGTCAGCGAGAGTCAATGTTGCACAGCCAAACACAATTTCAATGTGGACAGAGTTGATTTCTAACTTAAAGGATATTCTAGCTACGTAAGGTTGCTACGTCTGTGTGGTCATTACCCTGTTGGCTGGTGGAGGGGGTGGGGTGGGGTGGGGGGATGAGAATGGGGTGAAGGGAGGGGTGAGGGGTGAGGGGTAGGAGTGGGGGGAGGGGGTTGAGGGATGGTTGGGTTTACATCATTCAAAATGTATTGTATATTCTGCTGTTATGTCTGAAGTTATAATAAAAAATGAATGATAAAAAAAAAAAAATATGAGGATGGTGTTTGGAAGCATGCAATGCATTTTTGACTCCTGATCTTTTTGGACATTAGCCTATGGTACATTGTGCATAGTCAGTGTGCAGCTACCTGCTTGCCAGAGCAAAAAACTGCCCACGTTCAAATGGTTATTTGCTCTGTTGATGGACGGGACTCCTCAGTATCAGTGTAATCAGTGGAAGCCGGCAGGCTAGTAAATAACTGACAGAGAGTATTCATTACCTCCAGCGTCACCTTGGAAAACGATTTTAAAAAATAGCCCTGCGTTCGAATTGGCAAGTAGTTAATCTGTTATGCTGACAGAGGAGAATTAACAAGAGGAGTGTTGGAGCCAATTGGCGTTAATGAACATCTCAAGCCAACAGGATAGAAAATGAAAGAGGGGGAGAATTTATTACCTTGTGTGTGTCTCTGCATCCCCCCCCACTGACATATGGGTACAGGCGAGATGACAGTGTACTTTACACGCTCTAATCCTCATTAAAATGCATCTGTTTCCTCCACAATCATGTCAGTCCAGAGATCCCCCTGCGTCACAACCTTGGAGTTCAGTGGTTCCTCTTCTAGGGTGGAGAACGAGATACTACCATGGGTCCATATTCTTTTCACCATGAGAGTCCTGTTCTCTGAGTCTTATCAGTGCCACTGAAGGAACATCAAAAAATGTAACATCTAAAGTCATCACAGTAATTAATGCTGAAAATAACTAATAAAGCATATAGTATCTTTTTTTATCCTTTTAGGATTGATTCTTGCATTTATTGTTTTTATTAGTATTCCTATTGCAGGTTTTACATGACTCATGGTACTGTACTTCATTTTTAGTATTATTTAATATATTCATAAACTATGGCTAATCGGACTGTATTTAATTTTATGAGAAGTAAACTTACTGCACTTTTAGAGATCCTTGTGTTACATGTATTGATTTACTTTCATGTTTTGTTGTTTTTATATTGTGAGGTAAATTAGGCTGGATAATGGAACGATACAAAATTATTGACAACACTTGAACTGCATGCCATAAAGCGGACATAACATGGATATAAGCCTGACATGACACCTGTCATAACCATATGACAACAGCATATATCACCTTATGACCAATGTCCTAACACTGTCATAATGTATCCAGCACATAAAACAGATAAATAATCAAAATAGATAATCAAAATAATTAATCAAAATAATTTATTCAAAACTATCACTGCATACATTAGTCATAAGCTGTGATACGCTGTAATGACTGGTTACAACGGGTGCTATGTCATGCCTATGACATCATTATGTAGGCCTTATGGCATATAGTTAAAGTAAATTATTCAATTGAATTTAAATGAATGTCGTTCTGCTTTCCTGACAATGCCACCCCTCCAGACGACAACTCTGATTGGCCTGCTGAAGACAGCCCGCCTGCTGCGATTGGTGCGCGTGGCGCGGAAGCTGGACCGGTACTCGGAGTACGGGGCGGCGGTGCTTTTCCTGCTGATGTGCACATTTGCCCTCATTGCCCACTGGCTGGCCTGCATCTGGTACGCCATCGGCAACGTGGAGCGCAGCACCCACTGTCGCATCGGGTGGCTGGACTCACTGGGCGAGCAGCTGGGAAAGCACTATAACGACACCATCCCGGGCTCCGGGCCCTCCATCAAGGACAAGTACGTCACGGCGCTCTACTTCACCTTCAGCAGCCTGACCAGCGTGGGCTTCGGCAATGTCTCGCCCAACACCAACTCCGAGAAGATCTTCTCCATCTGCGTCATGCTCATTGGCTGTAAGTCGCTCCTGCTCGTGACATCACAGGGGGGGGTCGGCCAGTCCACATACCCGTATGAGAGGCCTGGGTTTCACAACCCCCTTGGTCCTGGGTTTCCAGGAGGATGGGTTCTATGGGATAGGTTATCATCAGGTTCAATAGTATGGGTTGTATGGGATATGTTATCATTGGGATGTTATCATTCAGTAGGATAGATTTTATGGGCAGATTTTGTGCTAGCAGAATGATACAATACAAGATTTGTATCTATCGTTGCCCATCCTCCGGGAGCGAGACACACATTCCTGGTCGAGTGTTCCCGCCTCTTCCGAGATGGGAATTCTTCCATGGACTCCTTAACCTTCTCCTCGACGGACTCGTGCCGGCTCTCCCTCCCCCCTCCCCCGGAGGTGGACAGCCAAATGCCACCTCCGATCGGGCTGACGACCAGGGCCGGTCTGGTAGAGACGTGGGTTTCGATCCGCGTCCCTGACGGGCAGCGCACACCACTCCAAAGCGTGGTGCGTTAGACCGCTACGCCATCCACCAGGCCCCTTATTAAACATATTTTTGTTGGTGTCTGCCTGTTAAACTGGCAGCCGTCTCAATTCTCAATTAGTTATTATAGGCCCTAAGACAGTGACTGTCAATACTAAATATATTTTCTCATTAAGGGGCAAGTGATTAAGTTGAGTTACAGCACATACCTGTCAAATTACATTTAATCCGGATGACACAGTTAACAGCTTAGTTGGAAGGAGTCCAACAAACAGTTTTCTCAGCACCAATAATGGGAAACTCCTGATTTCCATTGCAAGATATGAATGAATAATGAAGAGAAATGTATATTGCATTGAATCTTGGCAAATGATGGGTCTCTATTTTAATTTTAATATTAATATTTAATATTATTTAATATATTTTAATAGAAAATTCATACTTTTGTTAATAATATTATACCTAATGTAATACAATGTAATAACATGTAAAGTGAATGTAAAATGTCCTATACCTAAATGAAAAAAAGTACAAGGCTAATTTGTATGTGAATGTTATGAAATGCATCACTCCTGCATGCATAAGTATATCAGGCATTTACCCCTGTTTGTCGTTGTCCAATGCTAGGCTCACGTTTGTATACAGCATAATGCATTGTGGGGAAGCACATCAACACACCCAGGAATGCATTGTAACAGTCAACTGCTGGCACACCATCTTTACGCACAAATTTAAGCGCCAGCTTCTCTCTTTGGCATTCTCCGCAGTGTAAACGTAATGAGCACGTTGGTCAATGTTCCCCATCAAGCGAGTTCATTGTCATGTGATTGTTCAAGAGCATCATTGTGAGAAAGACCCTATTTCGCGACGAGTCTCCCGTTGACCTCCTCTCTCTCTGTCTCTGGGCAGCGCTGATGTACGCCAGCATCTTCGGAAACGTCTCCGCGATCATCCAGCGGCTGTACTCTGGGACCGCCCGCTACCACACTCAGATGCTGCGGGTTCGAGAGTTCATCCGCTTCCACCAGATCCCCAACCCGCTCCGGCAGCGCCTGGAAGAGTACTTCCAGCATGCCTGGTCCTACACCAACGGCATCGACATGAATGCGGTCAGTACTGCCCACCGTCACGGCTTTCACACAGTGAAACTTCAACTCCCAACAGAGTGCATATCCAAATAATATGTTGATTGAAATTAACTCTATCAGAGTTGATTTAGCACTGAACATTTTTCTGCATACAGTCCTAAGAACTCACTCATGTTAATACATTATATGGCCAAAAGTCAGTGGACACCTGACCATCACACCTATATGAGCTTGTTGGACATCCCATTCTAAAACCATGGGCATTAATATGGAGTTGGACTCCCCTTTGCAGCTATGACAGCTGCCACTCTTCTGGTAAGGCTTTCCACAAGATTTTGGAGTGTTTCTGTGGGAATTTGTGCCCATTCAGCCAAAAGTGCATCTGTGCGGTCTGGCCTGGCTCGCAATCGGCATTCTAATTCCTCCCAAAGGTGTTCAATGGGTTGAGGTCAGGGCTCTGTGCAGGCCAATCGAGTTCCTCCACACCAAACTCGTCTAACCATGTCTTTATGGACCTCGCTTTGTGCACAGGGGCACAGTCATGCTGGAACAGCAAAGGGCCTTCCCCAAACTGTTGCCACAAAGTTGGAAGCGCCCAATTGGCTAAGATGTCTTTGTATCCTGTAGCATTAAGATCATTCACTGTAACTAAGGGGCCTATCCCAAACCCTGAGAAACAGCCCCAGACCATTATCCCTCCTCCACCAAACTTTACAGTAGGCACTATGCATTCCGGAAGGTAGCGTTCTCCTGGCATCCGCCAAACCCAGATTCATGCATCAGACAGTGAAGCGTGATTCATCATTCCAAAGAACACGTTTCCACTGCTCCAGAGTCCAGTGGCGGCATGCTTTACACCACTCCAGCCGACGCTTGGCATTGCGCATGATGATGTGAGGCTTGTGTGCAGCTGCTCAGCCTTGGAAACCCATTCCATGAAGCTCCCGACGCACAGTTCTTGTGCTGATGGTGCTTCCAGAGGCAGTTTAGTACTCTGTAGTGAGTGATGCAGCAGGTGATAGGTGCTATGCAATATGCGCTTCAGCACTCGTCGGCCCCGCTCTGTGAGTTTAGCGTGGCCGAGCTGTTGTTGCTCCTAGGCGCTTCCACTTCACAATAATAGAACTTACAGTTGACCAGGGCACATCTAGTAGGGCAGGAATTTCACGAACTGACTTGTGGTTATCCTATGACAGTGCCGCGTTTAAAGTCACTGAGCTCTTTACAAACCATTCTGAATTCTAAATGTTTGTCTGTGGAGATTGCATGGCTATGTGCTGGATTTTATGCACCTGTTGGCAATGGGTGTGGTTGAAACACCTGATCTCAATAATTAGTAGGGGTGTCCACTGACTTTTGGCCATATAGTGTATGAATGCAGTCAGTGCAGGGGGGCTCACAAATGCCCCCTCCCCCACTGTCAGAGCTCACAGTGCCAAGATCCTCACTGAAATGCACAGTTTGAGCTGTTGAATCACGTTTTCATTTGTTACAGCACCATATGCAATCATAGTCACAGCAGGCATTTTCTGGAGAATAATAACACTTTTTATTTTATTCAAGGACCCATTTTTTGAAAAGACCACAGAGATAAACTCCTGAAAACAGTGGCATATTTTAATTTGCAAATGAATGAACACTTTAACAACAACAGGTAGTCACCAGGTTGACACACATTAAATGCTTTTAATGATTGTATAACCCTGGTAATCCTTGTCTAGCTAAAAAAAAAAGCCCAATTTCCCTAAAAAGAACAAAGAGTGCAAGCACAGTGTGTGACAGAAATTACATTTGGGCCCCTTCATGGAAATTCAGTGCATTCAGTGTTCAGGGTTCAGTGTATTTAAACAGAGGTCTAACGTACTGTGTTGTGTCTTGGCTGGAGGAAGGAGAATTTTCTCTGCGATGCAGGTACAGTGGGCCTCATTTATCAGTACTTTGTGTGCACATTTACTGGTAAAAGGATACAAACTAACAAGTCATGCTGCCTTTATCGAAGATGCATAGGCACAGCATTCGTTAGTATCCACATGCATACGTGGATAAATACCAATCAATCCTAAATGAAAAAAAGTCATTTCCACATTTATTAACATAAATTGACGCCCCTAAAATGCCATATAAGGAGTGGGGAATCCCCATTACCTGACAGCCGAATAGAAAGATGGTTCTGAAAAAAATCATGAAGAACAACTTTTCAGAGGCAGAGGTTGAAATCATCTTAACTGAGGTATACTCTAAAACATAAGCATTATGCAGTAGCATGAGTAGACAGGAAAAACCCAAGCCTGACAGAATGTTACGTTACGATACGTATCCCCTATGCCAGAATTGCCTTTCAAGATACGTTAAATAACCTATTCCAGACACTTTCATGATGTTATCATGAAAGTATCTGAAATATTCAGGCAATCATTGTGTCATTGTGTGGTGTATTTCAGGGACACCTGACTGGAATGATTTGGCACTCTAGTGTGTTTTTGTCCCAATACAATATTACAGCATTCACTCTTAGCACAGAGACATTAAATACTGAACAGGGGGAAGCAAACAAACCAACTTTGTCACATGGGTAATATTTAATGCATGGTAATGTTGAATGGGCAGTATATTTTATGTATGTACCCCTATGTTCTTTTGGAACAAAAGCTAATTATTTCAAACTGCATTAGTATAAATAATTGCACACATTGGGGGCGACGTAACATAAAAACATAAAAGTCTCATAAAGAATATTTATTACAAATGAGGTGGACAAGGAAGTACATAGCACCCAACCAACAATTCAAGTCAAGATATCAAGAAATCCTAATTCAATTCATTGTTTCATTAATTTAATTAATTTGTTTAGTAGAAGAAGTCACATCTGGTTATTGAAATATGTATTTTGTGTAAGTTTACTTTGGGTGTTTACCCCCCACCCCGAAACAAATTCCATCAGAATTACTGGTCCTATGGTAGTTATTTACCAATTGCTGAATCCAAATGTGAGTTACTTAAAAAGGAAAAGGTTTCTCATATGTAGAGAGTCATTTCAGTTGCAGCAGAGGGTCTGTCAATAAGTATTTTGTCCCTGGCAAAAACTGTCTCAGTCAATGAGTTCCTATCGGTAATTCTGACAGTAACCTGCTAATTAGGCTTCATTCACACAGGAATAGCCCGGCACGTCTGCTGGTGTCTGTCATTGTGTTCAGCTTGCTGAATGACAGTGGCCTTTATTATTTCTTTTATTATTGTTTCTTTGTTTCTTTGTTTGTCAGGTACGTAGCAAAGGCGTTGTTACAGTGTTTAAAAAACAAGCATCAGATGCATTGCATGAAGTGTTTATAGCCAAAGGCATATTTCCAACACCTGTCCCCACCAAACTTCAGAAAGCAAAATAAATGGATGGGCACGTTAGAAAAAGTACATCCACACAATACACCAAAATGGTAAATAATTCAACAAAACAAAACACAAGCTACTGTCATAATTCACAATGTCATACATACATAATGAGAGCAACCATGTGTACTTACTTTTATAAACTATGAAAAAGTTTATAAAAGGTAAAAAAGGTCTTAACCATTCCAAAAACATTTTGTCTGAAAGCTCTATTGAATGTATTAATAAATCCCATCCTTCTATAATTCAAACCTGGGATGGAGCTTATGAAATATTATTTAAATAATTGCAGTGATTGGTCCAAAGGCTCAGGCGAATGATCTCACACGTGTGTGCCACGTGCAGGTGCTGAAAGGCTTCCCGGAGTGCCTGCAGGCAGACATCTGCCTGCACCTGAACCGCACCCTCCTGCAGAACTGCAAGGCCTTCAAGGGCTCCACCAAGGGCTGCCTGCGCGCCCTCGCCATGAAGTTCAAGACCACCCACGCTCCGCCGGGCGACACCCTGGTGCACGCGGGGGATGTCATCACCGCCCTCTACTTCATCTCCCGCGGCTCCATCGAGATCCTGCGGGGCGACGTGGTGGTGGCCATACTGGGTAAGCCGCCCTTGGGGGCAGGCGAGCTTTTGGGGGCATGTTTTTTTGTTGTTGAGGGGATTGGTTGACAGCGAATCAGAGCCCTGTTCATTCACGTCCTTCTGCTGTCATGAATAAGACGTGGTTGTTATTTGGTACTGCTGTTGACGTGTTAGCTGCGTGTGCAAGCGTGTGTGTATGTGGGCACACGCGTGAAAGTGGGTTTGCGCTCTGTGGTGTTAGGTAAAGTGCGTCTGTGCTCGACATGAAATGGAACATTTGTATCAGCGAAAGGGCTTCTCTGTGACTGTGTGTGTTTGGTTCAAAGCGTGTTTGTTTGTTTGGGTGTTGAGGACTGGTAGCCTGTGGGTGAGTCCTCAACGCACAAACAAAGTGTGAGTGTGAGAGTCGCAGGGTCAGTGTGAAAGCCCGTTTCCTTCCCTTGTGCTGCATCTCCATCGTGCCAGGATAGCCTCCACTGCGATAATCAAGAAACACTGCCATCTGTGGGCTGCTCTGTTCATCCACGCCTGTGTGACTAATATTGTGTGTCAAATATTTTCCCGGCAATACAATCTTTTTGCCTTTCCAATCAGTTTTTACGGTCCTCACAAACTACAGACACTTCAAGTCAAAATCAATATTTACTAAAACATATTAAAATCACAAATCATTGTTATTAACGTAATACTACCACTTACTACTTACTACAGAACTCGCTGTCATTTCATTATATATGTTGTGTACATAATTTATAAATGTGTACACATATTTATGAATGCATGTTCAGTTGAATTTCCATATTGAACTGGAAAATGAAAGCAGGCTCTGAACAAGATCCTGGAGAGTGTGTACTATTTTTGTGAAACCTCTACAGAGTGGGCAACTCCTTCTTTCTCGCGTAGGAAAGAACGACATCTTCGGCGAGCCCATCAACCATCAACGGGAAGTCCAACGCGACGTGAGAGCACTGACCGGGCACAAGATCCAACGCGAGGACGAAGTGCTGGAGCACTGACCTGGGGCAACCTGAGCGAGATGTAAGTGCCCATTCTCACCTGCACAAGATCCACCAGACCGGTTATGTGACCAGGAGGCACACAGAGGACGACAACTGTCCACAGAATCAATCTGGAAGTGCTGCAAGACCAAAGACATGTACAAGACCATTGGCAAGCCTTGGTGAGAAGGAGTCAACTGTTGGTGCGATAATTAGAAAATGGAAGAAACACCAATTGACCATCAATCTCCCTCGGTCTGGGGTCCACGCAAGATCTCTGAACCGACATGAGAAAGGTACTTCTGGGGCAACCTGGAGATCACCATTTCAACCTGCGAGATGCTCAAGAAGGCACATGTGCCCATTCTCAGCTCTAAAAAGCTCTTTGGCATACAGCTTTACTGGAAACCTTTGGGGCTGTTAGGGAAAATATATCACCGGGAAATCTTGGGTGAGAACCTCCTTCCCTCAGCCAGGACACCAGGTAATCTGTTTTGTTTTTGCAGATTTATATATATATGAAATATATTTTTTATTATGTTTTTTTTTAATTTTTTTATTATTATTTTTATTTTTTTATTTGAAATACTTATTTTGGGGGTTATTATTTATTTTATTTATTTATATCAAAAAAAGTATGTCCATTTTATACATCAAAATAGCAATGAATAAAACAAAAGTAAACACCAGCCATAGATATTTATTTTAAAAACAATAAAAACAAAACACTGGTGTTTTAAAATACAGTTAAAAAGACATTTTTGACAATGGTCAAATGTATCAAATGGTCAAAAGTAACTGCCAAAATTGGGCCCTGACCCAGTCTAGGATACCAGCTGGGCAGGAGGGTGAGTTTGTTTGAAAGGGGAGGGCCAGCCCGGCATTGGCCATGGAACCCCCCAGACTGTATTGCACGTGTTAAGAAGATCATCGACTCAAGTTTTGCCTTTATTTTTGTCTTTATGCTACCTGTAATGTTTATTTATTTCATCAATAAATTACACAAGTATGTGTGATATTTCATAATGCTGCTAGCTTGTAATAAAAACAAAATCACATCTGCTTTGTACTTCTTTCTACAGTTCAGAAGGTCTGCATTTGAATTAATCCCGGAGTACAGACACATGACTCCATTTCCAGATCAGATTTTTTACGCATATGTATGCTAAATAATTCACCCCCTTTTCCTCTTCTGCCCCCCCCCCCTCCTCGCTTCCTTGCTCTCTCTCTCTCTCTCTCTCCCCCCTCCAGTCTAACATGATTCCTGGGTCCTCGAGCAGTGACGATTCGGACAGCACCAGCTTCAGCCGGCTGCGCAGACGCAAAATGTCCTTCCGCCGTCGCACCGACAAAGGTACCGCATTAATCTGGGACCTTCCGTCACCACAGTCACCTGAGGGCCTCGCCGACCGGTGTAGGTGGAAGTTGCCCGTGAGCGCTAGTCTGAAGTCAGTTTCCTGTTTTTCTTCTTAATGGTTAAGGTTAGGATTTGAGTAGAGCTAGCTGGTCCTGTGCCAGTGCTTACGAATGGCTTCTCCCTTGAGCTCACCACTGAGGAGCCCCAGGACAGCAGAAGCGCAGGATCTTTCTTTCAGCTCTTTCACATATGCCATTGTGATTCTATCCTGTCGCTTTCTGTTGTACCACTTAAGCATGATAAAAGGTGTGAGAGATTGAAGAGATTCTTCTGGGCTCCCACATTAACTAATGCTATCTGCTCGCACAGAGATAAGCAATGTTGTTATTGTATTGAAAATGCAAACAGTCCAATTCCTACAAGTTTATTTGATTGAAAAGTGGGACCACCAAAATCCAAAAACAGAATTCGCCACCGGTTCCTGCACTGTGCATAGTCTCACGGTGCATAGTGCAACCTCGCGCGTGTGGGCAGGCATGATGCTGCAAGGTCACAGCCACTGCTAAATGTGAATGGAGCTGAAAGCTAATTCATTAATGCGTTGTTATGTCCTCATAACTTTTTATTAATGATGGAGAAATCAAAAAAAAACATTCCCAAATTTTTTTTGGGGGATAGAAAACATATTATTTTAATAGTAACACATCACTATGGAAACAAGAGTTCATTCCACATGTCTTTTCCAATGGACTCATTGGAGGATGCTAATTATAATCTACCTTGAGGAGGACAATGGGCTTGATTATGGGACTGCATAACTTTTTACCCAGAATGCATTTGCTACAGAACTGTTTGCTAATCCCACTAGAATCTTCTAGATTTTGATTGCTGTTGATTCACTCTGCCTTCTCCCTGGTATTTGCCTTCTGAGTGCAAACAGAGGGGTATGGGAATTCTGGTGGTGTACTGTACTGCACTGTACATGAAAGTGCTTTATGTCTCTCTCTCTCTCTCCCCTCAGACGAGGAGAACACAGGTGGGGTCAAACAGTCTCAGAGGACCGTGCGCCGGCCCAGGAAGCAGGCCGCCAGCCATCCGGGCGAGGGGCGCAATGCCGAGCGGGAGGGGCCTCGGAGCTCCGACTCCTCCCCCTCGCGCTCTGGCGGCGACGAGCCCGTCCTCACCTGCCCCACCCCTCCATCAGCGTTCCTCGATCTGCCCCGGGAGCAGGCTATGCCGCTCAATTTCGTCGACGTCCCCGAAGGAGAGGGGGAGCCCCAGAGCGGCAACACTTGCAACACGCTCTCAGGTAGGCCTACGTACAGTCACGCTCCACCCGCTCTGCTCTGTAGGAACACGGTGGTTGTTGTCCTTGCTCTCAGCCACGTTGAGCTGCTTTTGAGTTGCTTTTTGATCGGCGGCCAATGTTCTGCAGAGAGGGACGCTCGCTGTCCTCAGGGTGGAGTCTGAAGTCAATTCCCTTATCCCGGCCTCCCAAGACACATCCATTCATCTTTTTGCCCCATTATACTTGGAAAGTAGACTGTGGATGGATTTCCCTTGTTGGAATCAGACTCAAAATAATGAATAAGGACACAATCTAAGAAGAGAGCGGGCACCTTCTGACATTTCCAAAACATTTATAATTTTTATAGTTTATAATTAAGATGCATCATGTGTTTCGGGACCACATATTGACGGGTTAGATGATATTGTAGAAAAATGTATCCGCCTAGGTCCCATTTTATCGATCCGAAGCATGCAGTATTATGGCTGATAACTTACGCAGTGGCTGAACCTCCTTTGCGCTTTACAACTCTCCCTCGAGCAGGAGCATTTTCCGGCGTCACCAACATCTTCAGCTTTTGGGGGGAGAGCCGGGGGCCGCAGTACCAGGAGCTGCCCAGCCACAGCCTGTCCTCCCCTC
This sequence comes from Aldrovandia affinis, assembly GCA_029706075.1. Classification (NCBI taxonomy): domain Eukaryota; kingdom Metazoa; phylum Chordata; class Actinopteri; order Notacanthiformes; family Halosauridae; genus Aldrovandia; species Aldrovandia affinis. The sequence continues at coordinate 4,389,123 of JAINUG010000041.1, forward strand.
CGCCGCCGGATACCCCCCTGCACTGCCTCACCCGACGGCAGCGGAGCGGGCTGGAGAGCCGGCTGGAGCTGCTCCAGAAACAGCTGAACAGGTGAGAACTGGCCCAGTCACAGAGCCCCATACAGGCACCTGGCACGGTACACCCCTCTGCAGCAAGGGCATATTCACTGATCCATCTGGGTGATCCGTCCAATGAGCCCATCAAGGCCTTCAAGGTCATAGGAGATGAAACAGCTAGAACTAGATCATGTCCAGAACCAGATAGGGCTAAATTACACCATTGAGATGCTCTTAGAGAGGGCTATTTATCTACCTTATATCCTTATATAGGATATAGGATTTATTTGTATATCATATTTGAGTGTTTTTACTGGAGCTATTCAAGTTAAATGGCCCTAGCCATAGCTGTGACCTGTGGTAGGGCTGATAGCCTGAACTTGAAAAGAAAGCCTTTGCATAACTAGCTACTGGAGTTTCAGGAGTTTCTTTTAAGGTTAAAAGGTTGAAGAAATAACTTTTTCCCAAAATATTTTTGTGGCAAAAAAAAGGAAGGAAACCTTTTCGATCTGGCAACCTTTGTCATAGCGATGGGACAATGAAGTATCATAACACCAGACATGGGTGGAGCTACAATTTGTTTTAACCAATCAAAAGGTTTTGCACTTCACAACCTATCACAATGATTGGTTCAAATCAGTGAGTTACAGGTAGCATATGGTATAGCTCCACCCATTGGTGTCATGCAACCCATTCATCCATCACTGCTTTGCCGTGCTGTGCCTGCAGGTTGGAGACGCGGATGTCGACGGACATCGGCGCGATCATGCAGCTCCTGCAGAGGCAGATGGTCCTGGTGCCACCAGCCTACAGCACAGTGTCCTCCCCCCCACAGCCGTCCCCCTACCCCAGGCCTGGAGAGAGTCTGGTGCAGCCCGTCACCCCCCATAATCCAGAAACTCTGGCCTCACTCTCACAGGTACCCTCCAGCACACCGCTACAGCATCCACGCTAGTTTTTCTTCTGCCAGAACATTCACAACATATCAGCTGAGCTATAGAGGGAGGAATTTAATAAGCCAACTAAAGTGATCATTTCTGACACATTGATCCACACATGTTGGCCAACATTTCTGCAGCAGATTTGTCAGAATCTGAATGTTCCCAGATTATAGTATTACACGTACATTTGAAAATGAGAAAAACAATTCACTGAATGTGCCATTGCCGTGCCAATTATTCACAGAGTCCCACACCCAGTGCACATCCAGCCTAACACACACCCTCCCAGAGACTGCAGCATGCCTTCCTTTACACGTATGGAAGGAATGCAGCGACTCTCTGTGCTCTTTCTCAGTGCTTCTTGTGGCCATTCCCTCTCTGTAAATCCCTGTCACCCCATGTCTCCTCTCTAGATCCTGGATTCCCAGGGCTTTGAGGAGACCTCGGCCAATCCTCCGGAATTTCTGCGGAGCACAACGGAGCTGCAAGCCACAGAGACACGCCCCTCGAGCATCGGCAGCACAGGGAACTGCTCAGAGGCGGGGGCGCGGTTATGGGCGACACCCCCGGATCCCGAATCCAGCCGCCGGCTCTCGCTGCCCGACCAGCACGCTCCGATGGACTCACGGACGCCACAGAGGCACGGGTCGGACCCCGGGAGCTAGGGGGGGGCGTGTCGTCTTCCCCTCGGCCCCGCCTCCCAACTGGGGCACGCCCAGCTGCTCCAACGCCCTCGAGCGTCAGACAACGCGCCCACCGAGGAAGTGGCGGAACACAGACGGAATGTTCTCTCTGCACTGCCTAGGGAAGACTCACGATCGGCTAGAAGCATGCCTGAAGTTTTTTGGGGCTTTTTTCCTTACTAATTCTGGCTCCTGATTCTTATGACAGTGAGAAACACCATCAAACTACACAGACTTTTTACACAAACAATAAATGCGGCACTGAATATTTCTCAGTTCCTTTGCTGGCACTGAGGCGTGTTGGCTCTGAACATCACCAGGGTGTCTATGGAAATGTTCCCTTTACTACTGCATCCAGTATTGGATATCCTTGACAAACACAAACAAACACATGCTAGCCATGAGGTATGTCTCGTGGCTAGCACTGTATGTGTATGATATTTGTCCATGGAACTTCCAAAACTGGCGAACCTCAGTGTTAGCTGGTCTAACATCAGGTGGTATTATGACCCGCCACTGGCAAATTTCACACACCTGGTTCTTTGGGGTTGGGTGGCTAAGCATGCAGGAGCACTCAGGGCCTCGATTCTATTCACAAATCCACAGTTTGTGCTCCTTTGCTGCAACGAGGGTTTAAAGCCATGAATTCCTTACAAACATATCAAGCTCCAATTTACAGAGTGTGAAGATTGGAGTCAGTGAAAGAGTATGCAAACACTAGCAAGAAAGGAGTCAATTATTCCCTTGTCTCTGGCTTCCCTTATGAAAAGGTAATAAATATTTAAATGTTTTTGAAAAATAGTTTAAAAAACAAATGATATAGATATATATATGATGTATTTCCAAATACATACGTGTATTAGAAAAACCTATCGATTGCCACTTTCATGTGCAATTTATGCATGTGTTGTAGAATATATTGTAAGATCACATGTCATAAAATATCATTTGTAATCTATTTGCAATATTGCATATGTGAAAGTTGTACGTATAATTTTTTCTAATATACGTATGCCATATATAGACACAAAAATTGTGCATCATTTGGATTTAATAGTGTATCATACATTACAATATTTATTTGCTTAAGACACTCACCTTGGGAAACTTGCATGTCCTTCATTAGTAGAACTGGACATTTTCTGAAGCAATTCAGTTCCGTTTTTCGGCAATAGCAGTTTTTTGGCCTACTTGGGAATCAAACCTACAACCTTCAGGCTTCAACTCCATAACCACCACACAAAACTGCTGTTGTCATGTATAACTTTTTCATAAGGGCTGGTTTGCACAGAACACAGAAAAGTGAACTCTCCAGCAACCCTGGGGGTCTGACGACAGCAATACTGACATGCTGTATTTGCAGCAACAATTCATGTGATTCTTAGTGCTTTGCATTGAATGCTCTGTCCCTGCATTAAAAAGAGTTCCAGTGCAGACAGGTGCTCATGAATATTCATTAGCAGCAACTCATTTGATCTGACACGTACATTGTAATGGCTGCAGCCATGATAGATCTTCGCAGAAATGTAACAGCCACTCACAACCGGAACGTGTTCCAGGCCTGCCTGTGCATGAATATTCATAAACCGATTCATAAGACATTTACTCCTGCATCCAATAGCATGCCACGCCTGTGAAGTTGGACCGCTTATTAGGTGGGTTTCCTGTGCTTCCACACTTTTGTGTCTGTTGGGTGCCGATAGTCAGGCGTACTGCGAGAGGTGCATGCACAGCTCTACTGCTGACCCAGAGCAAAACGGTTTGTGGTCACGGTAACTGCATACAAAACGGTCTGGATGGAAAACCGGAGGGTTAGCTGTCTTGGATGGCAGCGAATATCAGCGGAGAATAGTGAGACAGAGGTTTTTGCTCTTGTGCTATCCCTTTAGTGTCCACGTCCTTCTGTCCTCTCAACATTGTTCTATCTTTAACTGATAGTTAACTGACAGCGTTTTTTCATTGGGGTGAATTGCCACGGTCTCCATGCTTACTTTTTTTTTTTTTTTTTTGGACGCCATTGAAATTTGAAATGACACACGACCCAAACTGAAGATACTTACCACTTGAGTCTTCCCCTCTAGGTGACTTCAGATCCCTCACACCTGCACTGAGCACAGCTAAGTCTTCCTGCTCAGTAGGCAGTCTGCAAACGTGCGCCCCACATCATGTTTCTCATGCGGGTCGGTTTATTTTTACTTTTCCGCTTACAGAAAAAAAACCTATTGAATCCTTCTTTGTCAGTAGGTGCAAACCTTGTCCCCCAGAACTCTTTGGCCAGGACAGGAAGTAACGCAGGAGTCTTTCAGGAGGATCTCTATCGATTAAGGATCTTTGGCAAAAGCTCAGCTCTCATCCCACCAGGGCAGTGGTGTGGACCTGACCATACTCCCCTGGGGGAACTTCTTATTGTGTTTCTTCTCTAAAGAAGGGGCATCTGCACTTTGCATGCAAACCCCGAAGTCATAACTTTGAATTAGAGTTTATAATGAATTTTACAGGCAGAATTACTCATCAGAACATACATAACCTTTTTTGGTTTTGTTTAATTTTGTTTCATTGCAAGGGGAGAACAAGCAAAACTAAACATGTAGGCAAATGTGCAACTGATTAAAAGCAACGCCGTCTTAGAATATGTTATTGATTTGCACATGTTGTTATGGGTTTTCACTTTGTGGCTAGATGGAATAGACCTCTTAGTTTTCAATCAGCTGGTAGTCATTATAATGTGGTCCAGACCAGGTACAGTAGCTGTCTGGAACTAGATTACCATACAGAAAGGTAGCTTACAATAAACAGAAAAGATATGTTGTGGTATACTGGGGGGGTATTTATTAAATAATTGTAGATATTTTAGTCTTTGTGAAGCTTTATCTAATCTGATACTCAACACTTGGTTGGCATGCTGCAATGGAAAACATATGAGTACATTTTATTATTTATTTGCTTAACAGGCAACTTTATCTGGGGACACTTCAAACTTCCACATGATTCCATGTATAAACTTAGATATTTACTGAAGCAAGTCAGGTTAAAGTACCTCACTCAATGGTACAACAGCATGTGCTTCATCTGGGAATGAAAGCTCAGGTCACAAGCCCAGCTCCTTAACCACTGCACCCCACTGCCACCCGGACAGCTCTGTGGGTGGAAACAGGCCCCTTAAGCACAGACATCGACGTGTACATTTCATGTTCTTCATCATTTTTTTTCCTTTCTTGTAAATGTGTTATAAGATGTTTGTTTTTATGTCAATAAAGAAATGGCTAAAGTAAAAGGTAAGAGACTGACTGACTGGTAAATCGGATCAATATTGAAGGACAGCAATGTCAAGAGCTGGGCTGCAAATATGACATGCCCATATCCATGGAAAGGAAACATAATGTTTAAAAAATGGGTCTTCTGTCAGTAATAATCTGCGATATTAGACAAGATCAATCAATCACAGATCAAACACACTGTCACCCCTGTCGGACGAGGAAGAGCATTGTAGCAGGAGGTGGTGAGGTGCCAATGTTGGTTGCCATGTCTGGCAATACACTCTTATGCTCCTTGAGAATCCCCCACTCGCCACAATACTTTATCATAGAAATCAGTTGGTAAAGGGTGCTTTTCAGAGTACACACAGAGAGTAAGGGAAGGGCTCCTTTCAGAAGGAATATATTTAATCTTACTGCACTCATCTCTGTCAATTACCTTCAGTGGATTAGGTGACATGTCTTAAAATATGGAATTCAAAAATCTAAGCAAAATATATTTAACATATTTCAAAATATACTGCACATGGTAGAAAATATATAAACTGCTTTAACTGTCATGTAATTTTGTGCACATGAGTATACTTGTGAATGAGTATACTTGTGAAAATTGCATACTGTGCATTGTAAAATACTGTATGTGCATAAAATGACAGATATAAAAGTAATAATAATTGATATGTTTTGTAATGTAGCCTATATCATTTAATGGCAGGCCTGGGATACTGTGTCAGGAGTAAGGGAATGAGGGGGCCTCTATGCTTTATCTGTGTCACGTGCATTAAAACATGCATTGCTTATGTATTGGATCCACAACTTTTGCCGTATGTCGTTGACATATACCACATTTTTCTTGACGGATCCCTGCAGTCCACAGTGAACACGTTACACGCTACACTCTATACGGGTTCACAAACGCACCACTTTTAGTTAGGAACCCCTTCTGCTCCACCCCCCTTTTCCCCAACATTCCATCCCAGTGCATATACATATATTTGCATAAATTAAATCCCCTATAACTTTTCAAGTATGAGGGGCACATGAATGAAATTGGTATCAAATGAAAGGGGATAATTGAGAGATTGTGTGATAGCATCCTAGTCTGAGTATAAATTACTTACCCCATGTTATTGTTAACTAAAATATAGAAAATATATCAATTTTATATTAAAATATATATTTTAATGTATAATACTTAAAAAATATGTAAATAATAATATGGATAGCGAAGCTATATAACACCTCGATTTGTGTCTATGTGATGTCATGAACTCCTGTAAAAAATTTGGAGGAGATAGAACAAATTACTCAAAAGCTACAAGAGCTTTTGTAATAATAGACTCAGGCGTTTTTTGATACACAAATTTCCCCTATTTTTCCCCTATATACATGTTGCCCAATTGTATTTGCCTATAATTTCTCAAACATGAGGGCAGGTCCATGATCTTGGTATTAAATGAAAGGGTACAACTGGGAGATGTATGTGCATCTATGTGATGGCATTCTAGTCTGAGTATTAGTTAGGTACACCATGTTATTGTTGACAGAAGTATAGGGAACAACAGGCGTTTTTACTAAATTTATTGAAATATATTTTCTTTTTCATAGCATATGTCAATAATTGTATGACTGAGTACCATGTAAATACCTCAGATTGTATGTTTGTGATGTTCATAAACCCTGGGGAAAAGAATGGAGAATACTGAATATATTACTCCAAGGCCAAATAGGTAATTGTAATCATAGTGTCAGGCAAAGTAGTGGCAATACAGCTGAAGGAATGTGTGATGTCCAGTTGAATCCCAGGTGCACGCTTCACCTGTGCTGGTTGTGCATCCTCATCTCATGAAATAGCCCAAAACAGAATAATTTGCATTATTATATGTGTAATCACACTGCATAAAAAATATGTATAAAAAGTATATGTATGTAAATAAGATGTGCTACTGTTCATATCTGTAAGCCCGGAAGTAGTGGTAAAATGATGGTTTTGTTCGTTTAGTATGAATGCAATCCAAGGGGGCTAGCTAGCAATCACTGCTAGCTAGCAATGAAAATAAAACCAAAAAACAGCAAACACATACTTTGCTATGTAGCTAGCTAGCACAAGACATAATAGGAGTGAATATAAACATGGATTTACCGCCAAATACACGTGTGTTCACTACCGGAATGAAAGCACTTCTGGCTTCACTCTTTGGTAAACTTATGGTTTTTACCTCCGGTAAAATAACTTCTGGGGATTTATTTCACAACTTTACAAAGCAATGTACATGTCCTAAAAAAACTTAGTAATACATACAGTATATCGAATTGATGTGTGTTTGTATTCACAAGCACTGAAAGCTTTCATTTATTTTACTCAGTAAACACTGAATGACTTCCACGCAGAAAAAATAAAGAAAATTAGCTAATAAGCAAAGGTCAGTGAACGGGTATTGGCTGTAAGATACTTGTCTCCTATTTGAAATAAAAGCTGTCAATCATTGATAATTACGTTTCTGTGTGACAAATGAAAAACAACACGTTAGGGCAGAGCAAAACAGGTTTTTTTTAACTTCACCGAGTTTATGAACTTTTAGCTTGACCAATCTTGAATTTCGGGTGAGGAAAAAATATGAAAACAGTGCCATAATATTTATGCCAATGTAGATGTGTTTATACAGATTTTCACGTAGAAGGTTCACTCTTTTTTTCTTTCTCCTTCTAGAACTGAGAGGCATTATTATTATTATTATTAGATAGAGGTCCGCCGTGGAGAGGTCCGCCGTGACAGAGGCACCATGAGCTGGAGCTTCCTGACATGCCTGTTAGAGGAGATCTCCAACCACTCCACCTTTGTGGGGAAGATCTGGCTCACGTTGCTCATCGTGTGCCGCATCGTGCTGACAGTGGTGGGCGGGGAGTCCATATACTATGATGAACAGAGTCAATTTGTGCGCAACACGCAACAGCCTGGGTGCGAGAATGTGTGCTATGATGCCTTTGCTCCCCTCTCGCACGTCCGGTTCTGGGTCTTCCAGATCATCATGATCACCACCCCCACCATCATGTACCTGGGCTTTGCCATACACAAGATCGCCCGTATGGAAGACAATGAGTACCGACCCAAGACCAGGAAGCGGATGCCCATCGTCAAACGCGGCACCAATCGTGACGATGAGGAAACGGAGGACAATGGTGAGGAGGACCCCATGATCTCGGAGGAGATCGAGCCAGAGAAGGAGAAGGAGAAGAAGGCAGAGAAGCTGAGCGCCAAGTGCGACGGGCGGTGGCGGATCAAGAAGGATGGCCTGATGAAGATCTACATCTTGTAGAGTGTTGGAGATCCTACACCTCGGCATCAGTGGGATCCGCGACTCTTTCAGGAACCGGTCCAGTCACCACCAAGCCATCACCGGCACCCGACCCGCCCTGTGCAGGCAGGTGCCCACTGCCCCACCGGGGTACCACATGGCCCTGAAGAAGGACCCCACAAGGAACCTGGGCAACCTGGCTGACTCAGGCCGGGAGTCCTTCATGGATGAGAGCTGGACCGTCTGCACAGGCACCTGAAAATGGCGCAGCAACACCTGGACCTTGCCTACCAGAACGAAGAGGGCAGCCCCTCCCGGAGCAGTAGCCCGGAGTCCAACGGGACTGCCGCTAAGCAGAACCGGTTGAACTTTGCGCAGGAAAAACAGGGCGGAACTTGTGAAGGTTGGTTACGGTTGCATCCTCCCCTGTGTTCCTATTAAGACTTTTTATTAGTATTATAGTGTAATATGATGGTTGAGGTCTTTTACTGTCTTAGTGTTAGCAAATGTCTGCTGACATTTTTACTGTGACTTTTTACAATTATTTTTGGAAAAGTTTCTCTCTGATGGGTTACACTAAAATTGGGTAAGTGTCACTACAATACTAAAAATGTGCACATTATGCTGTCATACACGCAGCATTGTGCAGCAAATAAAATAATATCCACTTTGACACTGTTGCTTCTGAGTGATTTCAGCCTGTTTTTCTGCTTTTTCCCCTCCGTAGGGATCCGAATCTGAATCTCTTCTCATGTTGCATTTCGTGTCTGCTTTTCTATCGACCAAAATGGCATTCGGAAGAAGGGGAAGCGCATCTGGGAAAAGCTGTGAGACTGAGGGAGTGTGTGTGTGTGGAAGCGGTTGGGTGTGTACGACTTGTACTGCAAGAGGTGTGTGTGTGTGTGTGTGTGCGCGCTCGCACACTGGTGGAGGGTAAAGATGTATAGTATAATGGAACAGCGGCGCTGACATCGTACCTCGCCCAGGTACAGCTCGCGGCTGAGTACAATGGATGGGGCAAAGCGGACACAGCCATCCACCTAGCCTTAGCCCTGGAGGGTGGGGCCTTGCAGGTGCTGCTTGACCTCTCCCCAACGGAGCACAGCAGCTACCCAGCGCTGATTACGGCCCTGGAACGTTTTTTTTTTGCGTCAAAAAAAAAGTGCCGGATATTCAGGTGACGCAAGCGGACGCGCCTAGTATCGTAAACAAACCGAGCACTCATGGCAGCTGTTGAAATGTACTCAGGTTTGCATGTTCAGTTTTGAATGTTAAATCCCAAATAAATTGTTGAAATTCTAATGATGTGCAAGTGTGGTTTTGTCAACTGTGGTGCTGTCTGCTAGCCACTGCTTTAGCCACCAATAGCTACCGCTATAGAAGTCGGGAGCTAACTAGCTCGTGTGGAGAAAATAACGTTAGGATAACTCACGAGCTCACGACTAGCACCAACTCTCATAGCAATAATAACGGTAGCTATCGGTGGCTGCTGTTGTTACTGCTGTTGGCTGAACTTTTCTTGAGGCATAAACGGAGGTGTATGTATGACGGTATGACACAACCGCATTGCATTGTGGTACACGGGAGAAATTGTAGGGTACATTCGTAGTGTACTATATAGTGAATAGGGAGCGGTTTCGAACACAGCCCCTGAGTCAAGCGCCTGCTCGCCGCCCACAGATGGCCACTGGTGATGACGGCGACACGGAAGGAGAAGCGGCACCAGCACGCCAGGTCCACTCTGCCCCCCGACACCAGTCTCCGCCACCATGAAGACATCGGGCCTGGGCCACTGACCGGCGCTACCGCAGCAACGAGCCTGGCCATATTGCACGGGACTGCCCGGCGCGGGCACAGAATTTAGGAATTGTATTTTACAGATGTAACATACAGAGATATGCTTTGGAGCCTATATGTGAGTAACTTGTTTTTTAATGTTGAAAACGTTTTTCTTGAGATGTTATTACTATCAAGTAAGCAAGTCCTTATTGAGATCATTTACACGAAACCTTGGTTTAGTAGATTAGAAAAACCCGGGACGAGGTAGCTAATCATCTCAACCCATGCTCATTATTATTTTGGAAAAACAAATGGTTAGATTGAGCTTGTTTGTAGGCGCCTACTCATATGCTGTACCTAGCATATATTTCCTTTTTCTGGCTTCACCTACCTGCTAGTGTCACTGAAATTGACACTGTCCATATGAATCATTCTGGACAGATTTTCTTTGTTTTCAAAAATTAAATCTCGTACATTTGCTGTCATGATACTTTGATGTTATGATTTTTTTAGAAACCGACACTTTTTTTCTCATCATGATAATAGGCTACACCTCATTGATTTGACGATTATAAATTAATCTTCATATTGTATTTATGATTAGACACAGATATACTGGAAACTCACTAAAATAGCGAACATTTACACATTTAAAATACAGCACAATACCGCCTCTCCGACCCTGTTCGCACCAGAAGTAGCCTATATCGGATACATCAAAAGTTTTAGTTTATACAAAAAATAAGCACGGCAGACAAAGCCTAATTTACGAAATACAGTAATAACATTTTGAAAAATTGACGCAGAGTTAACAAAGATGAAAACGATAAGAATGTCACAACTTAATTTCCACAATTTATCTTAATATGGGTAATCACCAAAGTAGCCTACAGCATTTCAGCAATGCGGTTCCTTCTGTGTTCGGGTGCACTGCTGGAGCTCAGGAAATCCTGGATAAAGGTTTGTTGGTAGGTATGCTTTTTGGATACCACCGTAGCCTATCAGCCCTCGGAATAGTATTAGCTCTGTTGGCTCTGTTACTGTGCCTCAGACATCCATTTTTTGCTTAGTCTGCGAATGATCATGTTGACATTATGGTTTTTCCATCTTCTTAACAATGACATTGAAATTTTTTGCAATACGTGCCTGATTATTTTTATACTTATACTGATTATTATTATTATTATTATTATTATTATTATTATTATTATTATTATTATTATTATTATTATTATTATTATTATTATTATTATTATTATTATTATTATTATTATTTTTCTACTAGGCGGCACGGTGGTGCAGTGGATAGCGCTGTCGCCTCACAGCAAGAAGGTCTCGGGTTCGAATCCAGGCCAGGGGCCTTTCTGTGTGGAGTTTGCATGTTCTCCCCGTGTCCACGTGGGTTTCCTCCCGGGTACTCCGGTTTCCTCCCACAGTCCAAAGACATGCACATTAGGCTAATTGGAGAGTCTAAATTGCCCGTAGGTATGAGTGTGTGAGTGAATGGTGTGTGTGCCCTGCAATGGATTGGCGACCTGTCCAGGGTGTATTCCTGCCTCTCGCCCGGAACGCATGCTGGGATAGGCTCCAGCCCCCAGCGACCCTGACCAGGAATAAGCGGCTTAGATAATGGATGGATGGATGGATTTTTCTACTATATTTCTGTAAAATGTGGGCTAAGGTAAGTTCAAAGTATAGTCATGCTTTTGTAAGTAATTTCTTATTTTTGACCGTTTTGTGCAGGCGCTTTGAGCTGTTATTCTATAATGGGCTAGGTAAAATGCATTGAAATCCATATGTCGGATATGGGGCATTCTACCGAATTAGTTCAAAGTGCGGTCCCACAACAAGAAAAACTATTTAACAAAACAATTAAGTATTCAGACATAGATATTTACTAAGAATATGTTATGATCTATTTAAACCCAAGGCATTAAATGAGATAGTGATAAGCTAAATAAAAAATAACCCTGACCCCTACATTTAAATGTATGTAAATAACACTTAAAACATTTTTTTGATTTTGTTCAATGGTGTAATTTCAAAGATCTTTATGATTAAGTTTAAACAGAAGTTGAAAGATTTAGATTTATTGTGGGTTTAATTTTTAATTATAAAAATGATACTAAAAAAATCTTGTCCCACGTTTTCATGTCACTACCGAAACACAAGAGTTTTAGTCGATTGGCTGAGCCTGGTTTTTAGCCACACCCCTGCATTTTTGACCAGGCAGTGACACTGCCTCCCTGTCCCTCATGGCTGCATGGTAAGTAGCTAAATCCCATACTTTTGAAATAAATGTGTACCAAAGTCTGAAAATCGGTGTGTAACTTTAAGAATCGTCACCACCGAACACATATTCTCTTCAATTAAGTAAACTTTTTGGGGTTTTATGCAAAATATTATGTTTTTATGTGTGTACACCTCTTCAAAGATGTGTATGCTAGCCATGTGCTTGCTAGCATTCTTTAGTTATGCTCAAAGTTAGCTATAATTGTCACTACCGAAACCATTCCATTTTGTCTTCGGTAGTGACAAAATTGAATGGTAAGTAGTTTAAATCCCATCATTTTGAAATAAATGTGTTCCAAAGTCTGAAAATCAGTGTGTAACTAAGAATGGAACACATATTCTCTTCAATAAACTTTTTGGGGTTTTATGCAAAATATTATGTTTTCAAAGCTGTTTGCTAGCCATGTGCTTGCTAGCATTCTTTAGTTATGCTAGCAAAATGGAATGTTCAATCATCTATTTTCAGTATTTCCCTTACCATTGCCTTGGAGGGACCTCCCGTCCGTCCTGAAAAACCCCAAAAGCAAAAAATAGCGGACTTTTAGATCGCTAACATTTTTAGCATAAGTCAATGGAGTTTAACATATCGAAAATTAGCATCGCGGCTAGCGGAATCTATTTGTTACAGACCTTTCGAGGATACATTAGTTAGCGTTCAGAAGCCTGACAGCAACAGCATAATATTAATGTTATTTGTGAATGTTTTCTTCTTCTTCTCTTTTACTGAACCCACTTGGGTAATTATTTTCCATTGATAAGTCATGTTTGTACTTTAAATGGTTATGGATGAACAATTGTTATGTCTTCAAAAATAAAATTATTTTATTGACCACAAAACATTTGTGTTTGTAATATTCCCAACATAAGGCATGTTATGAGTTAAGATTAAGCAATAAAGTTGAGGGAATATGATACAACCTTGCAAACAAAATACTGTGGTCACTACCGAAACAGTGCAGTCACTACCGAAACACTGGGTGTTTTGTAAAAAATAAAGTATATTGAGTTATAAACTAAAATGTTATGATACTGATTGGTTAAATGTATGTTCAATTTCATCAATCATTAACTCTGAAATCAATATGATCAGTGTTATGCATTTTACAGAGAAAGATTGCATTTAGATTTTGATGAATTGTATAAATTGAACTTTGAAATTTGGTAAAAATGTCATTTTTATTGATTTAATTGTGAAAACCTTCAACAAAAATTTGTAAAAATACTCTTTAGAGAAGGGAAGGAAACAAAATCTTAACAGGTTAATATAATACTTTTTACTATAGTGTATTACTATGTTTCGGTAGTGACAATTTTTGGGAAAGGAAAAACATTCCAAAATGTAAAAACAATTTGACAAAAAAATATATATATATAAAATATATATATATATATAAAGGAAAAAAATATATATATTAAAAAAATAGACAAAAAATATATATATATAAAATATATATATATAAAGGAAAAAAATATATATAAAAAAACATTTAACAAAAAAATAGAAAAAAAAAAATATATATAAAATATATATATAAAGGAAAAAATATATATATTAAAAAAATTGACAAAAAAAAAATATATAAAATATATATATATTTTAAAAATATATATAAAATATATATATAAAGGAAAAAAATATATATATAAAAATATATATATATAAAATATATATATAAAGGAAAAAAATATATATAAAAAAAAATTGTACAAAAAAAATGTGACAAAAAAATATATATAAAATATATATATAAAGGAAAAAATATATATATAAAAAGAAATTGACAAAAAAATTTGACAAAAATAAAATATATATAAAATATATATATAAAGGAATAAAAATATATATAAAAAAATTGACCAAAAAAAAATATATAAAATATATATATAAAGGAAAAAAATATATATATTTTAAAAAAATTACTAAAAAATTTGACAAAAAAATATATATATAAAATAAAAATTTTCGACTGACAACTGCAGTCTTCCTCAGAAGCGTCACCTGACAGCTTGGATGCGTCGTCAGCTGATGTTTAGCAGGCGTGGCCAGCCTGACAGATCTTGATAGATCCGTCCAGGCCGGCCACGCCTCCCGCCGTCCGTTGTCCTCTGGAGGAGAGAGTCCCAGGTGTGGGAGAGCATGTATGCTCCTCGTCCCTGTTGATGGTGCCGTTGGCCCGCCTCCTGATTTCAACCGCCTCCTTGATCCAGCGTTTGTGTTTATTGTTTTCTGACCCAATGATTTTGCGTGGTCCCAGTCCATGATGTGATTGTTTCTTTTGCAGTGGTCTGATATTGCTGATTTTAGGTTTTCTTGTTCCGCTTTTTCCTTTTGTGTTCTTGTGAGTCGTCCTGTTGTTTCCTTCTCACATTCCTTTTGATGTTCTTTCTTTCTAATGTTGAAAGTCCTTCCTGTCTCTCCAATGTATGTTTTTTTACATGACCTACATGGTATTTCGTAGATTACGTTGCATTTTTTGTCCTGTTCTATCTTGTCCTTGGGGTGAACTAAAAGTTGTCGTAGTTTAGTGTGAGGTTTTACTGCTATGGCTATTCTGTGTTTTTTCATGATCCTTTGTATTGGTTCTGTTATCCCCCGGATGTATGGTATAGTTACTATGCCTTTGTTGTTTTCCTCGGTTTTCTGTGTGTGTTTTGTTTTTCGTTCCTTTTGTTTATTTTCTTTGTTTTGAGCTTGCTGTTTTCCTTTGTTTATGGCCCATTTAGGGTATTGTCAGAGTGTAAGTGCTTGTTGGATGTGCCTCTCCTCCTCTCGTCTGTCCTCTTCATCTGTGATGATGCTAGTCCGTTGATATAAAGTTCTGACTACTGACAGTTTGTGTATGGTGGGGTGTTCAGATGTCCAGAGTAGATATTGGTCTGTGTGTGTGGGTTTTCTATATACTGAGATTTTTATGCTGCCGTCATCTTTGTGGTGAATTTTCATGTCCAGAAATGCTATGGTCTTGTTAGTTTCCTCCTCGTGGGTGAACTTGATGTTTCCAGTGCTGTCCATGTTGTTTAGGTGGTCTGTGAGTTCTTGTGTGTGTCCATGTTTTATTTTTTCCAGGATGTCATCGACGTATCTTTTCCAGAGGGTGGGTCTGCAGTGTGTGGGTGCTGTGGTGATGGCTCTGATTTCCAGGTCTTCCATGAAAAGGGTGCTCATTATGGCGGATAGTGGATCTCCCATTGCAAAACCTTCTTTTTGTCTGTATATTGTGTTTTTGAATTGGAAATATGTGGATTTGGCGACAAATTGTAAAAGTCCAGATATGTTTTCGACTGTGAGATTAGTGCGTTTTTTGAGTGTCCTATCATTCCTGAGGCGTTCTTGTACTATGTGGAGGGTAATATCGACTGGGGTTTTGGTGAATAGTGAGACAACGTCATGTGAAATGAGGATCTCATCTCTTTCTATTGTCATGTTGTTGAGTTGTTGTGCCAGTTGTTTAGAGTTTTTGCAGTGATGTTCTGTGAGTCCAATGATGGGTTTGATGATTTCGACTAGGGCTTTAGATAGGTTGTAGGTGACTGATCCGGTGCTGTCCACTATGGGGCGTAGTGGGGAGTCCTTCTTGTGTATTTTTGGTGTTCCATAGATCCGGGGGGTAACACTTGCCGTGGGTACAAGGTGGTTGTATGAGTCCTGTGTTATTTTTTTGGTTTCTAATAGAGGTTTTAGAAGGGCTTTTAGAATTCTTTTCTTTTCTTCTGTGGGGTTTTTCTTTAGGATTTCATAAGTGTTACTGTCTCCTAATATAGTTTTCATCTGTGTTTCATATGTCTCTGTGTCCATGACGACTGTTGTCCTCGGTAGAATAGTGATAGTTTTGTCTTTTTTGAGTGAGTCTATTGCTTTTATCTCTTCTCTTGTGGTGTTGCTTTGCGGTAGTTTTGCTGATTTGAGTATGCCTGCGACTGCGTTGCGTAGCTCTGCTTTTTGCCCCTGGTCCTGTATTTTCTGGCATGCTAATTCCGTTGCTAGGATGTATTCTTCGTGCGGTATTTTTCTAGGTGTGATGGCGAAATTTAAACCTCGGGTTAGAACGTTCTTTTCTATCTGCGTGAGTGTGCGCTGTGATAAGTTTCGCACCCACTTCTCGTTTATTTCGGGTGCGTTTGTTTGCTATTTTTTCGATAAGTTTTTCCAATTTTTGACCTGGCGATTTTTGTTATTATAAACTCCTTCTCGTGTGCGTGTTTTAGGTGTGTGTGTATTTTCGCTTGTGTCTCCTGCTCTACCTGAAAGTGCTCTTTGAAATGATCAATTTCCTTGTTTATTTGTGTGTTAATTCTGTCAATTTTGTTCACTGTCCCTCTTATTCTCTCCTTCATTAGGTCCTTTCTTGCTCTGTTGATGATTTTCTGTGCGTTTCTGGTAGGGATTGGGTTTTTTATGTTGAGGCTTGCTGGTGTAATATCCTCATCTCTGCATCGGAGGTTGAAACATAGATGGTTTCGGTAGTGTTTTTTCGAGTCTCTCTAATCGGCGAATAGCTTTGACACCGTTGTGTCCGAATCTTCCACGTATATCTCAATTAAGTTCATTTAGTCTTATAGATAACTAGCATAATTTGTTCAAATTATGCTAGTAGGAACATGGTAAGAACAATCACAGTTCGCAGAAGAGATCAGTGAAGTAATACAGCGATAGACATAGTTGTTGGCAGCTGCATACAACGATATATACAACAACACAATTAAGTTCATTTTGTCTTCTTATTTCAAATAAATGGTTTACTTTCTTTTGATCAGACAATGAGATAAAAAGTTGTAGTTTACCTGACAGTTTCGACTGACAACTGCGGTCTTCCTCAGAAGGGTGACAAACAAACTATGATTGTTTTTACCATGTATTAATGCACATCTAGTAAATCGCTCTGGATAAGAGTGTCTGCTATATGCTTAAAAAAATGTATATGCACCCTGCTCTTTCTTTGTTTTGTTAGTTGAATATTCTGCGCATTAAGGTGTTGTAGTGACATGTTACATTTATATGTAATCTAAAGCACAACACAAAACATCTGGATATTTGCAACCTTAAATATATAATTTAGAATGGCGTGAAGACCACAGTCGATTGTTCGTTGTTTGCAGAATCTCCGAGTTTAATGTACTGTCAGTACAATAGACTTTAAAACCTTAAGGAAGTACACCTGTCATGAAAGCAGCTTATGTGCGAGCAACTCACCTTTATAGCATTAAAATAATAGAGTAAATTCACATGGAACAAAGGAACCAGCAGACGACTCTTGAAAATAATGTTAATTTATTAAGGGAAATTAAGGATGGTCTTTTCACAGAATTAAAAAAATCGCTGCTTTTATCTTTCTCCCCTAATCTGGATGTCGCTCTGGATAAAAGCGTCTACTAAATGCTTAAAATTTAAAATTTAAAAAAATTATGTACTAGTTCGATGAACTATGACCATGACAGCTCCGCCTCCATTCGCTAACCAACCAATCAATGATGTGCAACATCTACAGGAAATGTTGCGAGTTTGCTTTTTGTGCTAGGTACGCAACATCCTCTGCAACACCCTCTGCAACATCAACACAACCTCTGCAACGTGTTGCAGTCGCGTTGCAGTCGCGCGAGCATGTATAGGCCTTAAGAGGGGATAGGGTAGGGGGAGCAGGCAGAGGGTGAGGAATGTGTCCTACACAATAAAGATTGGGGTCTGCCTAGATGAACCCAAGCAGAAATTTGCAAGGGGGTCCCCCCCGTCAACCCCCCCCCATTCAATAGGAGCTATACAGAGATCCCTTTCTTCCATTGACAACATTAAAATAGGGGGGCAGAAAAGCGTGCCAAAACTGAAGGGGGTGTTAGTGGGGTTATTCAAATCTGCAGAAACTGATACGTGCTAGATGCTGAAGAATCTTATGCAACCCCACCCCACACCCAAAAAGGCAAATTAAGAGGGGGTAGCAGCTGTACAGCGGCAGTATTGGGACCACCCGACCACACGTCAAGAGCAAGACTGTTAATTAACATTTGCAGACAAAGGAGAGCCGAGGTATTCATCCCCTCGGCAGATGGTGGACTTGCTATAAAAATAAAACATTTTTTTAAAAGAATAGAAAAGGATTTTGACCACCAAGACTTCTCCCAACCCCAAATGAGGAAGCAGACTACAACTCCAGGCCTTCCACTGAGATTTAGGGCCTGGAGTTAATGCATCAAAGATGTGCATTTTTACCCTTTGTTTTTGTAAAGGAAGTGCAATCACCTCTATTTACCAAAAGCTTGTGTAAATTTAGGCAACCTCAATGAATTAAGTCAGAAAGAAGAAGTCCGTAAGGTGCTGGGTGTCAAACTGCTGCTGTCATGGGAGAGCAAAATTCAAAACTTGACCGTGAAACTCCCTGGTCATGGGAGATGGCTTGGGGTGGCCTCTCTCTCACACATGATGACTTGCAGTCCTGGGCTGCAGATACCAGCCAGCGCAGCCACAGCCAAACACCCTGATATAAGGCACAAGCTCAAGAAATCCAGAACAGTCCCAATGTGAGGAGCCCCAACTACAACCACCAGCACAATGACACTGGGGTGCTTTACTTTCAGTAGACTCCTTTAAACAGGTGGATTTACACATCTTTACCTGCATGTGGCCACAGAGGCATTAGATAAGGGTTATGCCCAGGATTCAACTCTGCAACCTTCTGGTCACAAGCAAGGTTTCCCCAGCCTATACAGATGACTGAAGTGAGTCATTTCCAAGTTTAATTAAACCACCCCCTCCAAGATGGGCAAGTATAATCAGATGAAACAGGGTCGAACCCTTCCCTTCCTTACCTCTGCACAAGTTACGTTATCCTGTTGCAGTGCAACCACACCGCAGAGTTTTCAGCTTACTGCGCAAGAGCGCACCCCCACCCCATGCAAGAGCTAGTTGTGGTTTGACATTTGAAATCAAACGCACCCAGTTTCCTGGATGCTGAAAACAGACCAGGTAGACCCATTCGGTTCTGGCAAAAACACTAAGCCATATTTTAAAACAAATATTGGATGCTCCCAATTTCATAGTTCCAGAGCTGGAGGCACAGTGCCAGCAACTGCACCAAAATAGGCAGTGGACCAGCAACAGGCCTAAAAATCTAGGGAACAAACAATGTAAAAAAGCAATTAAGAGGACAAAAAGAAACTATACGGCTACACCACTTACGTTTCCTCCTTGTCGACAATGTCCACCGGGCTGGGAGAGTCCATTCCTAGACCTACCAAAAACAAACCACAATTAGCATGCGACAAATCAAATGAACCGACCTAGCCTTTCAAGGGACTCAAATACACTCAGACAAATACCCATTTGAAGTTGCACATTACACTTAAATTAGCAGACACTTTTGAAATCCCAGTGTTTTAGGCATAGGGGCTTGAGGCAAATGCTAACCACTGAGTTTTACATGGTCAGGCAAGTTGTAATTACTGCATCAAGAGTGGCAATCAGCACATGGCTGAGGTATGAGCTTATGGGAAACATTGAAAAGATGTAGCTACATGTTAACAGGAGGCAATATCACGAGGTAAAGGACTACAACATCCATTTGTTTTATAGTTCTGGGCCCCACAGAAAGTGGTTATAATCACAAGATTGCTGTAATGCTAGGGTCTTTCATATTATCCATCACCACAAACATTAACAGCTAATCATCAGCAGAAAATTAGGAATACCACCACACCAGGACTACAACTGGTTGGCAATGATATACAATGGTTACATCTGGTTGTAGTGGTCATGACAAATATAATACAAAGTGTGTACAGACAACGGTTCTCTCACTACAGTTTTTTCAGAAAGGTTTGGTTACATTATGGGCTGTATTATAGCTCTGCTTACCGGCATCCGAGGAGGTGTCAGAGGCAAATTATGGTATTTTGAGAAGGGGTGCATGGCTTTTTCTTTTCGGGGTATCACACTGGCTGTAATGGGAAGTTTGTCAGTGGTTAGTAACGATGACACAAGACACAGCGACGTCCATTCTGTTCTTCAGTCTAATTCAATTATACTCTTGCAAGCATTTGAGGCTACAACAAATATAAGGTTGACGTGTGGCTTTCTCTGAAGGTCAGTGTAATGTTCATGAATAGTTTATGTTTCTCATGCTATAATCTGATAAGGGTTTTGTTCTGTTCATGAGGGGGCGCTCTGGGTTCATTGTGTTAGCTCTTAGTTCAGGATGTATATTGGGAGAGTTAGAAATCGGAAAGAGGAAGTGAACGCAGGATACTTGTTGAGCAAAGAATGTTCGTGTGGTTTTTGGAATGTTTCACTAAAGAGACTAAACTTGCTTTCTGTGTCTGAGTATTATTTTCGGAACTTTACACTGGCGACGAGGATTGAAAACTTTTTTCCACGAATATGGCTGCTGCTTTGCCGTCGTTCCCTGCTTTTGATGTCAATGACGATCAAAACTCATCTATCCGCTGGAAGAAGTGGCTACAGCGCTTTGAAAACTTCATAATTGCTCTGGATGTAAAGGATGACACAAGAAAACGTGCAATGCTACTACATTATGAAGGGGAAGGTGTACAGGACATCTTCGATACGCTCACTGATACGGGGAAGCAAAAGACTATAAACGCGCAAAAGACAAGCTGAGTGAGTATTTTTCCCCTAAAATTAACATAGCCTACGAGACCTATAAATTCAGACAAGCTAAACAACTAGCGGGGGAATCACTTGACTCATATCACACCAGACTGCGGCAATTAGCAGCAACCTGTGACTTTACTGATGTCGAAAGAGAGATCAAAACTATGATCATTCAAATGTGCACATGCAACAAACTGCGACGTCAAGCGCTACAGAAACCCGAGATGACGCTGACCGAGCTCCTCTCACTCGGCAGAAACATGGCGCTTGCCGAGATTCAAGCATCGGGAATGGAACAAACACAACAAAGTGCAGCTCAGGGAAATCTGAAGGAAGATGTTATGGCTATAGATACGGGGAGGGGAGCTGTAAAGAAAAGATGCTACAACTGCTCTGGTACTTTTCCCCACCGTGAAGGAATGACTTGCCCGGCACGGGGGAAAATATGCAACGCTTGTGGAAAACAAGGACATTTCGCAAAATGCTGCCGTTCCAAACGGCCACAAGGTGGCATCAGAGATCGACATGAAGTACATTATGTACACACCAGTGGAAACAGTGGCATCACACCTCAAGCAACAAGTAATGCTGCAGAGTCTTCTGAGGAGTATCTTTACACAGTTTCCCAACCAAAAGCAAAACTCCCACATGCAAAGATAAAGGTTAGTGACTGTGATATAAAGGTGATGCTTGACACAGGGGCAACTGTAAATATCATTGATGAAACAACTTATCAGAGATTGAGATGTAAGCCGTCACTCACCAAATGCACGGTTCCCATATTTCCTTATGGTTCACGCACACCACTGCCTGCCCTTGGAAAGTTCACCTCACCAGTGGAATCCAAGTCAAAGTTCACAACTGCAACATTCCATGTGCTACAAGGAAGTAATGGCAGTTTACTTGGCTATGACACTGCCAGTCAGCTGGGACTAATCAAAATTGCCAACGATCTTCACACATCTCCACAACAACCAGTGCAGCCCACAACAACTTCAAACCAGACAGAAGTGAATGCAGGAGGTGATCTCCTCACTGAATATGCTGACCTCTTTCATGGGATCGGCAAGCTGAATGACTTTCAAGTCAAGTTGCATATAAAAACAGATGTTCCTCCAGTCACACAACCCCACAGAAGAGTACCGTTTCATGTAAGGAAGCGAATTGAGGCTGAATTGCAACGTCTGGAAGACCTTGACATCATCGAGAAGGTGGATGGTCCCACTCCATGGGTCTCTCCAATCGTTCCTGTTCCAAAGCCAAAAGACCAAATCAGGCCAGAAGCAGAAACGCATTTGTTTCAAGGGTTTTATTGTCAGTCACAGACGGTGAGTGAAATTCTTGTGCCAGAAAAGGATATTTTTAAACCAACCATAAATAAAATAGCTAAAATGGTGCATAAACATAAATAAAAATTAAAGCAAGATAAAAAATTTGAACAGTGCAAAAAGACATCGATATAAACAAGTGAGTACCAGTTATAATAGATGCAATAATATTTTACAAATACAAATGAAAAATACAATACAATACAATACAATACAGAATAGACATCAATCACAATCAATGGAGCCAGATTATTCTCAAAGCTGGATTTAAACAGTGGGTATCATCAGCTAGAACTAGAGCCATCCTCGCGATATATCACAACATTCTCCACTCATGTAGGACTGCGACGTTACAAAAGACTGAGCTTTGGAGTTTCCTCGGCTGCAGAGGTGTTCCAAAATGCCATCCAACAAACTCTGGACGGCATCCCAGGAGTTATCAACCTAAGTGATGACATTTTGGTGTTTGGCAGAACAAGGGCTGCCCATGATCAGGCTCTTAGAGCAACTTTTCAGCGACTAAAGGAGAAGAACCTGACTCTCAACAAGGACAAGTGCTCATACGCACAAACCACTCTAGACTTCTTTGGGTACACATTCTCAGATGGAGGATTCTCTCCTGATCCCAAGAAAGTTCAGGCGCTTCATGACGCTGCTGCCCCAACCAATGTGAGTGTGAGGTCCGCAGTCTTCTTGGCATGGCAAATTACAGCGCCCGCTTCATCAAGGATTTTGCCACCATAACTCAACCGTTGAGGGAACTCACAAAGAAGACTGTTCGTTGGACTTGGGCGGAAGAATACCAGAGGTCTCTTAATGAAATGAAACGAAGTCTAACAAGTGATGCTGTGATGACCTACTTTGATCCACAAAAACTAACTGAACTGGTAGTTGACGCAAGTCCAGTAGGTCTTGGGGCCGTGTTGGCACAAAGAAATGGCCCAAATGAACCAGCTAGAGTGATGAGCTATGCAAGTAGAGCATTGTCCCCCATAGAACAAAAATATTCTCAAACAGAGCGTGAGGCTCTTGCCATTGTGTGGGGCTGTGAACATTTTCACACATCTTTATGGAGCACCCTTCACTCTTGTCAGTGATCACAAACCATTGGAGTGGATTTTCAACAACCCCAAATCCAAGCCACCTGCTCGTATAGAACGCTGGAGTCTACGTCTGCAACCCTACAACTACACAGTCCGCTACAAATCTGGTAAGGACAACCCGGCAGACTATATGTCACGCCACCCAGCACAAATATCACATATCTCTCAGGGCACTTTAGACAATGACGCAGAAGAATACGTGAACTTTGTTACTACAAATGCTGTCCCTAAGGCAATGACACTGGCTGAGATCCAAGATGCAACCACAACTGACCCCACTCTATGCAAAGTCATACAACTCATCAAAGAAGGCTCGTGGGGGTCACTGTCAGTTATGAAGGATTTTGCTGATGGAGTTGATGTTGCTGCTCTAATGTCATTCAAAAAAATCAAAGATGAATTGACTGTTACCGCTACTGATGACACTGTGCTACGGGGCACAAGAATCGTTGTCCCCCATTCCTTACAAATCAAAGCGATATCCCTTGCACATGAAGGTCACCAGGGGATAGTCAAGACTAAGAAGTTAATCAGAGAGAAAGTCTGGTTCCCTGGCATTGACAGACAAGTAGAAGCCATGATAGCTGGCTGTATCCCATGTCAGGCTGTTGTGCCTAGTCACTCACAAGAACCTCTCCGCATGTCTGAGCTGCCATCATCACCGTGGGAAAAAGTTGGCGTGGATTTCTGCGGTCCATTCCCCTCTGGCGATTACCTTCTGGTAGTCATTGATGAATACTCCAGGTATCCAGAAGTAGAGCTTTTACAATCCACGTCAGCCAGAGCCACAATCCCTAAGCTTGACAAAATATTCTCTACACTGGGAATTCCACTTGAGGTCAAAACGGACAATGGTCCACCCTTCCAAAGCTCGGAATATGCAGATTTTGCAACATACTTAGGTTTCAAGCATCGGAAAATAACTCCACTGTGGCCTCAGGCAAATGCAGAGGCTGAACGTTTCATGCGTACCCTTGAGAAGACTATACGCGCTGCCCATGTGGAAGGTCGTCCATGGAAACAGGCTCTGTATGCGTTCCTCCGCAACTACCGTGCCACGCCTCACTGCTCGACTGGAATGGCTCCTGCTGATGTGCTATTTGGTAGGCCCCTCAGAATCAGATTACCTGAACCTCTTCTTCCTTGCCAGTCTCAGACAGATGCAAAGCTACGACGAACCGATGCAGTGGCAAAGAACAGGATGAAACACAATGCTGACAGGATGCGCCATGCTGTTCCTTCGGCTTTGAAAGTGGGTGACAGGGTCCTGTGTCGTCAAAAGAAAGAAGGGAAGCTATGCCCTGCCTACAATCCCCGCCCCTACAAGGTCATTGCTGTCAAGGGTTCCATGGTGACAGCCAAACACAATGACCATGTCATCACCAGAAACTCATCCCACTTTAAGATTCTACCGGTAGTTGAAAATCACCACTCTCAGTCATGTGGATTGAAAGTCATGGATGGTAGACAAGATGTCATGGACTGGACTGAAATCCATCCTGAACAAACCCCAGAGCCCCTAGCCCCTGACCCCCTAGGCCACAGTCACCTGTTCATCGATATCCAGTCAGGATAAACAGAAGACCCCCGTCATACCTCAATGACTTTGAATAATGCCAACTGAAAAATATTATGCAAACGAAAGATGTGTTGGACTGACTAATAGTTATTGTTAAAAAAAAAAAAAAAAAAAAAAAAGTAAGGAAAAGAGGGTTGTAATGTTCATGAATAGTTTATGTTTCTCATGCTATAATCTGATAAGGGTTTTGTTCTGTTCATGAGGGGGCGCTCTGGGTTCATTGTGTTAGCTCTTAGTTCAGGATGTATATTGGGAGAGTTCAAAATCGGAAAGAGGAAGTGAACGCAGGATACTTGTTGAGCAAAGAATGTTCGTGTGGTTTTTGGAATGTTTCACTAAAGAGACTAAACTTGCTTTCTGTGTCTGAGTATTATTTTCGGAACTTTACAGTCAGTTTGTTTGTTTCCAGTTTGATACAACTTGCTACAAAAGGCCATTGCACCGTGCATTAGTTACCTTTAGCTAGGACGAACGACACAGTGACTAGTGAGTAATTAATAACTAGTGATTCTTATCCTTAACAGTTTCTAGTTTGCTAGAGAAGGAACAATAAGGCTTACTTATCTGCTACATACCTAGCAAGCTATATGGAAAATACGTTAATTTTCGAAATCAGGATAAACAATTCTTGTTAAGGTCAGCTAACGTTAGATACAGTAAGACTAGCGGATGCACAAGACTAACCGAGAGTTCGAAAATCTCGCTAGCCACATTTTCCCTACCTTCCAAGAACTGTGAGGTTGGCCATGTTGAGAGCCAGATTGGTCACAGGGGATAGTACGGTGGCAGGATCTGGAGAAAATATATTTCTGAGGTAAGGCAAGTGAGCATTTTCCCAGCAACGAAAGCGCGGAGAGGCCGGGGATTCCATCGGGCCTCCTGCAGCCACATTTGGTTAAAGGTAACCATTTGGGTTTAACTGAATTTGAGGGTGGGGTTAACATGGTTCCCTGTGGAGTTTAATCCACATTTCTCCACGTGAGCCCCTACTGCTGCAGAGTGACCAACAGCCGCAAGCAATTTCACCATATACTGTACAAGAGGGTTGGGATGGGGGAACTTTCACTGGTATCGCTGGGAGATTACACTGACTAAATCAAATTAAATCTTGTATAAACCTGTACATTAAGAGTGGGAACCCTCTGTGGAGAGCTTAGAAGCTTTAGAGCTGCATTCTCACCCATCATTCGCAGTACCACCGTTTCTTATTCCTCTTGAACATTTAGCCGTGTGAGGTCACGGTGAATTTATATTACGCTAAGGTTTGACACAGGGTTGTCAAATACCTCAACACCACCCCCATCCATTATGATTCTCATGTTCAGTCTTACATAAACCATGTTCCGCTACATTCCTCTGAGCACGCAGCGGAATCTCTGGCCGAAATGCACCGTAAATCCAGCAGGTGGCGCCAAATTTGCCTAGGATCACGTCTGTAAAGTAGTCCGTTCAGCGTCCAGCCTCACAGCCAAGAGAAAGCGCCGCATTCAGCGCATTATGGTTACGTAACTAACAGGTCCAGAATGCGCAGACACTCGTGAACAGTTGGGCTGTGCTCTCCTGTTGCTCGTATACACTGTACAGTTATGAAGTCGTGTAGAAGAATCAATCTCGATCGGCAGCCGAACTGCGCAGAACCCACCAATATCTTTGACATGAGTATGCAGATAAGATTGGCAAGTAATTCAACGAGAAATTGAACGGACGATAGTGTAATACATTCATGCCACCCGATTAATCTCGGAAACTTTTGGAGACTAATAAATTAGGAAGCATTGCAAATCATTACATGTGCACGTGGGTGTGTGTGGGTGGGTGCTTATTTATGTATCCATGAGTCTGTTGAATTTACAGATTTATTTCTAAAGGGTTCCGGAAGGAAACAGGAAAAAACTAACTGTTTACTTAAACGTGTGCACCCACACCCGCTGCTACATGAGCACCACTGCACAGGGAAGCGAGACACACCCACAGAAGAAAGACAGGAAGTACCCGAATGTGGAATGCTAAATGCTACCACTCAGCCCGAGAGATAACACCAGGCACAGTGATATACAGTAGACATTTCTACGCATCCAGCATATATGAACATTACATACATAAATCAGACAGTCTGCCGAGGTTTAGAGATAGATCCTAGTCTGTCTCTCATCCTCATCCATACCCAGAGGTTTAGAGAGAAGTCTGGAGGGAACTAGCCATGCATTTCAATCGTAGGGATTCTTTTCTAATAGATAATAGAATATCCTTAGTGACGTAGATCGTTTGGTTTGTCTGTGTCATTTACTCAATTTCTTATCCCAATTAATTCAACCACAATCCCATCAGGGTTGAGCATAATCCTGTGAATATCAGCGCAGACCTGTACGATGAGTTTCAGATGCTCCCCTCCGGGCGCAGGTATCGAACGCCTAGGTTTAAAAGCAGACGATCGCAAAGCACTTTCACCCCCAAAGCAATCGCTGCTATTAATGTAAACCTAAGATGATATGTGGATACACATTGTTGTTGTTGCTGCTGCTGCTGATGTACTTCTTTACTTACTGCGTACCATATTTTATTTATTTATTTATGCATTGTTTTATTAATAAGATTGCTACATAGGCGGTCCAGTTACGATGTCTCAATTTCTTGTATTTCCTTCCCGTGTTTGTTGTTCTATGTTTTTATACCATTCATTTTACTGTGTGTTGTGGGGTTTTGTAACCTTGCAGCAAACAAATTGCCCCGAGGAGACAATAAAGATTTATTGAATTGAATTGAATTGAATTGAATAGACCAACACAAATTACTTCGACACAGCTTTTTGCAGATAAATGGTGTGTGGCTACACTTATCTGTAAATCATTTGGAAGGCTCGTCGTTTTCAATGAGCCCGCCATATCGATCAGTGAATATGCTGCAGCATTGATGCATTGCAACAAACGAAACAAGCCAGAGTTTTGTTTGCGCTGCACAGATACGGTATGTCAACAAATGGTTGAAAGCAGAAATATTGACCACAAGATGGCAGTATAGCATTGAATAAACAATGATGTATTTTACAGCAGGAGACTGTTGTATATATAAAGAAATCATCTTTCTGAAGACCCCACAATTTTTTTTTTTTGGTGCTGTTAGTTTCAGACCTACCCCCCTCTGAAAATATTTGTAACATTGGTATGCTCTTGGCCGATACCATAATATAGGGTGGAGTTATAGGGACAGACATTGTTCCCCTTACTAAAGCCCCCTACACATAAAGCCAATGGCTACAGACAAGCAAGAATGGGTGATTCTTGGGGACTAATTAGCATTCCTTACAGTACAAGAGGATCCAGGGCACACTGCACCAACTGTCCTTTCCTGAATTCTCTCTGGACTGTGCAGGGAGAGCAATTACTGGAAGTCAATGACATATTTTTGTTTGCCTTCATCTTCACAATCCAGGACAAATCTTAATTTTTATGTGTTGGTCAAACTTTGTCCATATTTTATACTCAACAAGCAACAAAATGTAATAGGGAGAAGGGAAGGCAAAGTGCTTTTATAGCTGGAATCAGTTTTTTTGTTTTTATTCAAAAATATCTATTTAATTTATGAAGTACATTTCTATCAAGTCCTCCAGAGTGGCTTGTTAAAAGGCACTCACACTGAGCCACGAGTGGCGGAAGAAGAAGGAAAAATTAAAGAACAAAAAAACATTCTGCCACAAATTTTACTTCACGCAGAAGCCTACATGATTGGGGGAGATGCCTCCTTCACAACTGACTGGCATCGCATGTCACCTCTTTCGGGTTCAGTGCAGACATGGAAGTGCCACATTAACTGCAATGTCATCTTACTTTAACCAGTTATTGTCCTCCTGTCATATTGCTCATGAGATCTATATGTAGGTAACTGTGACATAGTTTTGATTTGAGTGTAAATGCTGCACTGTTAGAAACCCAGATCAGAGGGTCATTTGGAATGCTAGGTATTCCACAGACTAGAAAATACATTCCTTTCCTAGTTAAACATCAACCAGTAGAGCTCACATTCTATTCATAAAAATAAATGTTTGCCCTTGTTTCTTCTTGTTCTCATTCCCACACTCATATCTAAAGTCGAGGTTCTCAGGCCCACATTGATATTTTGGCAAGTATTTCTCCCCAAAAGCAGGAAGTAAAGAACATGTACTCATATCACATTCATCTGACATGATCACGTTTGTATTTTGTAAAGAGATAACCAGGCCTGTGAATAATATCAAGTGTGCCTCTATACACACCTCTCATTTTCTGCACCGAGACAGAAGAATTCCCAGAATTCCTTTCACCACACCTTTTCACATTTTTCCCATGCCAAGGTCTCAGTTTGAAAGAGTCGCTTGAAACCCTGCTTTCCTATGCAGGAAAGAAGAGTAGCGGTGTGTGTGTGTGTGTGTGTGTGTGTGTGTGTGTGTGTGTGTGTGTGTGTAGGGTTGCCAACAGTCCCATATTAATCCTCTGAATAAATCTCTGCCATATTCTTTTTTTTGGTTGGAGTACAGGAAGTCCCAGCAAATACAGGACTGTTGGCAACCCTAGTGTGTGTGTGTGTGTGTGTGTGGGTGCGTGTGCGTGTGTACATCTGTGTGTTTGTGCACATTGTGGAAAGTGACAGTTAATAACAAAATCACTTTTGGCTGAAAGGTTTCACTGCTTCTTGAGAGGAGAAATCATATTGTTTCTCCCAAATGTGATGCTTTTATTGTGAAATCAATAAGAAAGCATTTCAACCACACTCAGACAAGTGTGGTCAAAACATTGTCCTTTGTATAGACTGCTCAGAGATGCAGTTATGTCTCTGTCCAAAGTGCTGAAATATAGGTATATATATATATATACCTATATTTCAGCACTTTGGACATATATATATATATATATATATATATATATACATACATACACACACACAAAGGCATTCACACTCGGAAATCTTGCACCCATGCTGTGCTGATTTGTTATTTC
This sequence comes from Aldrovandia affinis, assembly GCA_029706075.1. NCBI lineage: Eukaryota > Metazoa > Chordata > Actinopteri > Notacanthiformes > Halosauridae > Aldrovandia > Aldrovandia affinis. The sequence continues at coordinate 4,419,004 of JAINUG010000041.1, forward strand.
AGCTTTTCAAAAATGTGTAACGGGTCACATCTATTGGCACAGGTGAGAGTAAGCCATGTGCAGGAAGAGAAATACGTGCAGTCATGAGTCTAATTTGTACTGAACCATCCAATTGAGATGAAGCTTTTGGTCATGTGGTCATTTTGGCTTTCACGGTGCTAGACAACAGTGATGTCAGATTTAAATTTTCACACACAGGAAAACATAAAAAATAAACTTTATGGACAAGAAAGTACAAGGCCTGGAGAAAAAAATAACTTTGGAAGACTTTAGGCTCCTTTGAAATCGAGATCTTCATTGTAGGCGTAAGTGGAGCACAGATACTGGTAACACTTGTGCAACTGCTTGCATTGTTGCAACACTCCCTTAGCACCTAAGCTAAACCTTAAATGATGTATCATTTTTCTATATTCAAAGGAATCGTAAATATGAGCCTTGGGCATGACGTTGCATGTAATCTAAAACTGTCAGACATGCCCCTAATATGTTTTTATGGATCAACAACAAAAATGAAATCATTTGAATGAGGTGTTCAACAGAAATGATTCTGGATTGAGATCTCCTGAGAATTCTCCTACATTGTGAAAAATGTTCGAAACTGAAATGAAATATCCCTGCCCCAATTCAAAGAAATGACAGATAAAGAAAACCATTGTGCCTTACTGGCAGAGAGACCCACAGCACCACTGCCTGCTTGGTATGTGCCAGTGTGTCATAGCCTGAGGGACACTAAGTGGACAATAATGGCATCACAGTGTCTCTAGGATAAGTCATATTATATTGTTGTTTTTATGGCTTGTATTGCTTTTATTAGCTCTGTTTTGTTTTATTTGTTCAGTAATCCCTCTTTATTATTACCACCATTCCGGTTATTGATTGTGCTGTCATCATATTCATATGCTCTAGCAATGCCATACCAAGTATTTGCCCCGCCAATAAAGCTGTTTTAATTTTTAATCGAATAGATTCAGGCTATGCTCCATCAATCTGTCCCTTCTGCCCTATCTCCACCTTATGTACATTTTTCAAGATTCATCCAAACCACACTGGGACACATTCACTCACTCTGCCCAGCTTGGCTGTATTGTTGCACTTTGTGAAGAGACCTGCTGGCTTAGCGCACCCTGGTAAATGACATGTTTGGTCCCAGCAAGTCTTTTAAGAGAAAATGTTTTAAGACATCAATAACTGGGACTGTCTGGTTAGCTTGCAAGCCAACAACATCAATATTATCATTGCTGTTATCTATTAACTTATCTGTCAATCCAATCATTCATTATCGAACTCGTTATGTAACAAACAACTGAGTGATTTTGTGTCTTGGGTGATTTCTTCTTTCAATTAGAAGTTAAATCTACTGTTGTTAATGAAAGTCATCATGATTTTTGATTATTTGTATCGTAGCCTAATACATCCTCCATTGTTCTGGGGGATAAACAGTGTTTAATAAACTGACCTGAAAATGACAACCAAAACGATTCAAGATTAAAATAGCAGTGAGGGATTGAAACAAAAATGTGTTATGAGAATGAACTATATAAGTACAATTAATAGAAAATCAACAGGAAACTATGTAACAGACAATCCTCAAGGGGTGATACATATATTAATTAATAACAAGATAAAATGCAATTATTCAAGCTCCTAGCGGTTTCATTCCAGTTCGTGGGGAGTTATGTACTGCTCTAGGTACAGATGCAAAAAGGGAAAGAATGTACATGCGGTATGAAGAAGAAGAGTTTTGCGCAGCCTATCACTAGCTAGTATCTTATTCTCCCACTGAAGTGTGCTAGTCAATGAACACGAAAAACTATATTTTCGGTTGAGGCTACATTTTGACGACACTGCTTGTATTGCCAACGCCCAATGTGGTGACCCACTGATTTGGGAAACTTGATCCGGGGACTAAGGGTCACCCCCAGGGCACTTTTTTCACTTCTCGCGGGGTGATATTTTATGTTTTAGCTATATCTGTCACTCATCATTGGTTCTACTGCGCACGTGTCAGCGGGACCGATTATAGTGGTATTTTTCAGGCGGCTATCTGCTCTTCACAACGATTGGGCGTACACCCTGTCCCGTAAAAGGAGCTGAACCTGTTTATTGTGCGCTGCATCTGTCCGTCAACAATTGGGAAGGCAGTGTCCGTGTGGGATTGAAGGAAAGGCGTTTCCAAGGACCAAATCCCGTCTTGTGATTGGAGTCCGGCGCTGTCCTGACCATTTCTTCTCCAAGATCATTGGATAAAACAACAGTCAGATGGCTGGCTTGAACTCTGAGTGGCTGGAGTTTTCGGGGGCGGGGGTGTTGTTTTGCGGTCAGTGTGTGCAGTGCAGCACGGGAGGGCGGATCATAGCAGAGGCAGCGACGCTCGCGACTCCCTAGAAAACTGTCAAAAATAGACAGCGAAAGGTGAGTCTACCTGGAAAACGACCAAATATTGCGGGCACGTGAAGGGGGTGTTAGCGGCTTCCAATTATAAAAGATTTCAGGCGGCTCGGAGAGCTGCCGGATAGTGGAGTGGCAGAGATTTTGCGCGAGAGTGTTCATTGTGTGCGCGTGGAAACAATAATAACTCTTGGGCGAAGTCGCAGAGTCGCACGGCGGTCGAGCAGTGCTGTCAGCGTTTGCAAAGTTAGTTATTGTGCTAGTCCAATTGTGGCGTTAGTAACATATTTGTGTGGCTAACTGGCAAACCTGTGCTCAGGCTGCCAGTTATTGTCCCGGTCGCGTATTTGTCCAAACCTGAGATAAAGAGCGAGTGCCTCTCAGAGATTTAGTTGCGGGGCCGCAGTTTAGCCCCCGCCCCTCCCACTCTCAGCAGCGCCGATGTGTGCGTGTGCGTTTGACTGTTGACAGATGTCAGAGCGACTCATTGTCTACACGACTGTATCTGTTATTGCTATCCTCGTTATAATTATCTTATCGCTGGTCAGCTACACGTCTAGCTGTGGACACAATGCACCACTGCCAGTGGGGTTTACTGTTGGAGGTTTTTATTACGCGCCCGTGGCGCCGAACGTAACCAAGCAATCATGCTCCTTGTTGCGGGTCCATACAGATCACTTTACTGCATAGTAGTGCGCTTGCTTTGCGATTTTACTTGTATGCGTTGTTCTAGCGTTGCCGTGTAATTTAGCTGTGAACTCTGACCCCTGAGCTGTTCAGTCCACATCGGTTTTGCGATGCACTCTGTCCGCTTTACTCAACCTGCTTTCATAATCATAATCGCACTCTGCCATACTAAATCTCCCCAGTGTTATTAACAGAATCCAATCTGACCTTCTAGTTTATTCGCCTCGTAGGTTAATCAGTGATGAAATGACGGCACTCAATTCTCATCAGCGCCTTAAAGCAAGGAAGAGTTAATGCTACTCAAAATCATAAAACATATGACGATAAGAATAACTTATTCAGCAAGGGTTATGTTTATGTATAAACAAGTATGTCGCTCTTTCTCTGAGTCTTTTTTGGTCTGGTGGGATTACAGTGAAATCCTTTTCAGATTATGGAATCGGCAGTGGGTCTGGGGGTCTCCTGAGATCAGCTTGCTGGTTCCCTGTCCAGCGTCCATAGGCTGTCCGATTCATGTCCGTATCTAGAGAAGGAACAAACTCCGGTTCGGTCCCATGAAACACTATGTGCAATGGTCTAAACTAGCAGCCCGCAAGGACAGGCTTCTCGCCATCTGCAAGGCCGCTTAGCCCGTAGTCGTCGCCCAGTTTATAAACTATTTCAAAACATTGAACGAGTGCAGCAGGCTATTTCTCATGAAACGTTCCAGTAAGAGTGCAGCTGAATAAAATCCTTTGTAGGCTTTTTTATTTATTTATTTCCAAATTGGAAAGTCTGCACTCAGGTGTGTGTGCGAGGCCGATCAGTGTGTCGGCACGGGGCTTTTCAAAATGGTGCTTTGCAGTTTTCTGTGAGACTTCCACATGCAGGCTATACCTGAGAGCGATTTAATCGAGCAGCATTGGAGGTCAGCCGCTCCTCACTCCGCCCTTAGTCTACCCCTGCGTTTGCACGTGAGCCGGTACAACTTTGAGTAGCGTTTGCAAAATTCCCGCCAAACACTCACTTTGCTTTTGACGTTTTGTCTTTTTTTTTTATCAGCACTTCATAGATGGCTCCTTTTATCCTTTTATGAGTTCTCTAAGTCACACGTGATTAGCTTTGGAGTGTGCTTTGAAAATAATACGTTTGACATGAACACGTTTGAATGTAGCCATTTGAGGATACTGTGAAGTAAACGGCTGCATGGATGTTCCGTTCAATGACGTGCCGTGTCTAGCGTGGATCTCCGTCTGTCCAGCTCCGTCCGTGTGCCCCTGGTCTGTGGGGTGGCTGCTGGAGCCGATACCCCCACCTCTGTGGCCACTGTGACATTATGGAGAGCCGGGCGTTCTTCCAAGGAGGGATGCTAGTTCACTTCCTGGGGCACTGCCGAAGTGCTATTGAGCAAGGCACTGAACCCCTAACTGCCACAGGGGCGCCATACTGTGGCTGACCCTGTGCTCTGACCTCTCTTAGGAGAGATACACGGAAAGACAAATTCCAATTACACTTGTGTAACATGGCAAAAATAAATATTAAATAAAAAAATAAAAATAAAGGGCCATCATTGATTACCGCATGACTCGGGATGGGAAACAACAAAAAAATTGCAAATATGGAATGCTTTTCCCCTGCCGTTCCCCTGGGATTGTCCTGTTTCTTGCAGTTTTGCAATAAGAAAATGTACAAATGTATTTCCTATGTGCTGTGTGTGTGTGTGTGTGTGTGTGTGTGTGTGTGTGTGTGTGTGTGTGAGTGTGAGTGAACAGAGACATCCTGATTTTTATTTGTACAACCTCATATTATACGCAGCGACTGTGAGCCACGAGAGAGGCCAGTCCTGTGACAAAGACTGATTTGATTGATTGATTGATTGATCGATTGATTTTCTTTCAGTGTCCTGCACCTCCCCAGCCCGTATGGGCTTATAAGAGACATCATACAGCAAGTACGTTCGTACACATAAGCACGTACTTATACTTGTATGCACTGCACAACCAAAATAAACGGCTAATGGAAACGCCGCGCTAGGCCCTGGTGTGGTGTCCGTTTGGTCTGTTTGTGTGCCAATCACTCATTCAAGAAACGTGAGAGCTTGTTTGCTTGTCGTGACCGGCTCCAGTCGTTCGGGGCGGGGGGGAACCCGAGGGAGAATCCGTAAATATCAGCGATCTGGCGTTGGCCTAGTTAATACCCTGTACCGTCTGGGTGTCAAGACAAGGTCCATCGGGGTATTTTGATGTCTAGCCCTCCTGTCACACGCAATCTGCATCTCCCCCCAGAGACGCCGCACGCTGACTCTGATCGGGACGACGCGGTCCCACCTTGCGCCGTTTCCGTCCCTCTTCCGCCTCTTGCTCGTTCTGTCGTAGGCTTTTTTCCACGGTAGCCAAAGGCACAAGCACTGGCAGATTGATGGCCTTGTTTAGAATGTGAACGTTTGAGCTGCGGTTTTGGCGGTCCGACGGCTGCACTTTGCCTGCGTTGTTCCTCTGTGGCTATTGTTCACATGCTCCTGCAGTGGCTTTAAATACTCGGCCCGTTCGCTCAGCTGCGAGACAGCAGACAAGGGGTAGGCGTGGAAGTAATTGCCATGCGGCTCGTCCGGGTCTCTTGTGGCTCATTTCAGGACGGCTGGGACAGTTAGCCACCAGTGGCCTGTCTGGCAGCTTCGCAAAATTGGCAGGCTACCTCCTTTGCCAGTCACCTCCGCGTTTATTTACTTCCTTATCACAGAGCAACAAAGCGGACATTATTCTTTGTGGTTACATTTGTACAACGGGGTGACATGGGTGCAAAGGCCCTGTTGCTAACCACTTACTCGTAATATTTACATTTGTTTGTATTTATTTCGCTGACGCTCGAGTTGAGAGTTGGCGCACAGCACAGTGCATGCGTTTGGGATAGACGAACACCAGTGTCGGTTGACAAAATGGACTGCAGCGCAATCGAAAGAAAGCCCCGTTGTAAAAACTGTGCTGCGGTAAACACATTGACGTGCACAAGTGCCACGCCGAAAGGGGAATTTTAATGCACGGTCAAATGAGCTAAAGAGCACCAGCTGTAAAGAGGTGGCTGAAGATCAGCAGATCGAGCAATGCCGTCTTTTTCTTTTTCCGAGTGCTGTTTTCCGGGTTACTGGATTTTTAAGAAGCTGCGTTAACCTCGACAGAGTGACAATGGCCTCTTCAGTCCCCTGTGCTTAAAGTGTGAGAAGTGTGAAACCGAGACGCTGGTTCTTTCCCAGCTGAATTGATGGCTAGCCCATTCATCCGAGCCGTCTCGTGCTGGAACTAATGAGAAAGCGGCTATCGCTGGTGTATGCAATAAGTCACATGACCAAACGATGCGCAGCCACTGTGTGGGAAGAACCGTCCTTGGAATAGTTGTGAGGTCCTCTCAACTGCTGACAGCAGCTCATTAAGACGGCAACACACAAAAACACTGGGCTCCATTTGGGCTCGGTCTTTAACAGCCGGGCTGCAAAATCTCAGACTTGATATGTAGAAAACTATGTCCCTTGAAAATGTAAAATTGTTCTAAATAATGGAGAAAAAAAAGAAGCACAGCAACAATAAACAAAGTGCGTATAATGCATTGATTGAGAATAGCATCTGTCATCGTGGGAGCTTTCAGCTGGAATGTCTGGAAAAGGGAGGCTCGGAGACTGCAGGTCACAAACACTGTCGCTCTTTTGTGAAAAACAGAGAAAGGGCAGAAGTCCTTTGATGTCACTTTAAATGTCAGCTTTGAAGGGGAGGGGGTACAATTTTGTTTCCAACTCATCAATCAGAAAAGGCAAATCTGTCAAGAAGGGCTGGGGAGGCTGAAACGCATGACCATCAAACGCAATGTCTGTCGACGGGCAGGATTTGTCATCTTTGCTGTCTTGTCCCTTTGCTAAATTTCAGGGGCCGGTATTCTCCATTGCTCTTCCCTCTATGTTTACACATTTCCTCTATTCTTCTTTTGCTCTCCTCTTGGCTGGCCTCTATCCTTAACCTACTTCTTTCTTGGGTTGAGAAGTTGCTGTGTGGCCAGTGTGGGATGCTGCATAAGTTAGTGTGACAGTTTGTACAGAAGCCAGCCAAAGCGTCTGTAATCTGTGCTGATCATTGTGCACGGCTAGTGTGTGGAACTAATACATTGTCAGAGCAGAACAGGGCCCAGTGCACAGAGACGTACACACATACGCGCGCGCGCACAAAAACCCATTGTTTATTTTGTCAACTCTGTAGCTCTTTGTTTGGTCCGTGCAGTAAGATTTGGTGGGGGGGGCCGGGGGGATCTGATCCGTGTGTACACTGAGTGCGGAAAAGGGCTGCTATCAAGAGACGGAGGAAGTAGAAGAAAAAGAAGAATAGGAAGAGGGAGTAAACTTGGAGGATTTAGAGGATAAAAGAAGAGGAACATTTGGAGGAAGAAGGAAGACCAATCAAAAGTGAAGAAGAAGATGAGGAGTAAGAGGGGATGTAAGAGTAAGAGTAAGAGCCTCCCTCTGTTGGAAAGCCCAGACTACTGGCTCTGCCTCACCCAGCCTCGAAGCAGGCACGCCCCTGAGATCCTCAGCGCCGATCAATCACCATGGCAACATCTGTAATGCATGTGATCGACTAGCTATATTGCAATTAACCCAGCTTGGTATCGTTCAGTCGCAGTGATCTGATGAGCCACCTCATGTGTGGAACCACCACACATCTATAATTAGGCTATTCACTTTTATTAATTTTTTTAAACAAATTTTTATCTTCAATTTAGTCTCCGTTCCCCAGTTTGGAATGCCCATTTGCAGTTGCCAAATCCTCTGGCAATTTGGAAGAGTACAGATTAGAACGCGCGTCTCCGAAGCACATGAAGCCAGCCCCCCACTAGCCATCTTGACTGCACTTCCTGTGCAGCTGACACCGCAGTTGCCCGCCCAGCCACAGGAGTCGCTGTTGCGCAATGAGGTGGGGGATACTGAGCACAATGCCACCCTCTCTCCCTGGGTAACTCTATGGGGAGTTATGTATCAGTGTCACAAGAGGACTGTCTGCAGTCAGCATTGTCCAGGTCAGGATTACATTTTGGACTATAGAGTATATCACTGCATTGAGAACCAGTGCTTTAACTGGATGCGCCTCTTGAGCCCCTGAGGCTGTTTGTTTTTTAATGAGCGGTGTGTAGCTTTTATTTGCGTCCGTGCTCTACAACAAGTCCAATTAGACTTCAAATCGGGGCCAATTTGAGTTCAAAATGCCCTGAACTGTACACTCTGACAATCTTGTCTGTTAATCCGGCGTGTCCACAGGAGACGAGGAAGATTGTGGATAAATATGCGGAGGGGACGGCGAGGAGAGGGAGAAAGGGAGAGAGAGAGAGAGAGAGAGAAGAGAGAATGAGGCCACGAGGCCATGAGGCTACAATGACGGCAGCGTTTCGTTTCCCCCTAATGGCACTCATCGGTCTGTCCTGAGCCCTATAAACATGCAGCATTGGTTATGCATTCATACTGCCTGTTGCAGTGGGGCTGAGTGCGATGCGAGGTTTGAGTCCTCAGACCGCACCGCATTGCAGGGGTCACGAGACGCGAGAGAGGTGTCCCGAGGCCTAGCGAAATGTGCCGTGTCTGTGAGATTCCACAGAGATTGTGACTCATCGGCTTCTGCCAGTCGTTCCATTACTGACGGTTCGAATGGCCCACACCAGCAGCGCTCTGTATTACTCTATATTACTGCTTAGTATTACACATGTCTACTTGTTTATGTATTGTATTAGGCTTAGGCATTATTTTCTGCACTGATTGCTTTATTGCTATCTTTGAATTGTGGCTACAGATTTACCTACAGGGTCCTAGTTTAAATATGTGGTTGCTCCTAGCACCTGGAACTGTACTTCCCACTAGGGTGGCTTTCAGCTAAACTGTTCTTGACTACGGTTAACACTTTGTTGTACGTCGCTCTGGATAAGAGCGTCTGCCAAATGCCTGTAATGTAATGTAATGTACTCTAGGCTGGATGAGTCACACGGCTGGATGGGGGGCTGGTGTTTGTGTTTGTTTTCGCTCTGGCCCCCAGCTCTCCAACTCCTGAACTGCCCTGTCGTTTACAGCGTTTGTCAATATCGGATGATGGGATGCGCTGCAGACCCAGATCGGACCGGCGTCTTATCTTTTTCACTTGTGTGTAGGGAAGCGTTTTCCTGTGAACGCGCAGGGTCCCGGGTAGTCGCGCTGATCGCGCCGCCTGGCCGGGGTAAGTGGAACAGAGTTGGGCGCATAGACGTTCTGGCCCTCCAGGGATGTGGTTTGACTGTCCCTGCTTTGGCGCCGCTTCATGCCAAGGCCACGCGGCCGCCATGTCCCTCTATAGGCCGGGGTAGATTTAACGATGTTTTCAGATGGGTAATTCCAGTGTGCCGTCCACGCCTATTGGTATTGTACCAGCAGCGGTGACAACTCATAATGTGACTTTGTTGCATGCCAGCGTGGATCGGTCTGGACGTTCCAGATCTTGAGCGATACGGCCAACGTGATTGTTCTTTGTCGTCTGTTGAATCATCTGCTAATTCAGGTGTGAATCCTTTACAGGTTGGGAGGCCACTCCAAAACCCGCCACTCTCTGCGACTCCAGGACTGGAATTACCTGGCCCTGTTCTATCAGGCCATTATCAGAAATTGGAATATAGGCTTATAGGCCTCCGGTGCATGGAATTGTGGGTAATAACAAAACCAGCTGGAGAAAGAAATGTGTGTGGGGGGGAGGCAGCTGTGGACAGATGGGGACAGTGGACTTTTTAGAAAACAGGGTGAGGAAAAAATGTATGGAGGAATTGCACTGAAGGGCACTGGCAGTGAATAGAGGTGATGGAGTGGCGTGGTGTGACCGTGACCGTGGTCACCTGCCAGGCCAAGGTCACACTAGCCGTATGTGGCGTTGCGTTTGCGTGGCAAGCAGGCAGGGGGGATTGAGGGAAGTGACTGGGGGCCTGGAAAACGGGAGGAGTGGACTCTGGGTGTAATCCCAAACAGTACCATCTGGATCTCAGGGCTTTACTGGCAATCAGGCCACATGCAGAATCACACATCCACTGGGAAGCATCCAATATCGCCATCTCCGCTCTGCGGTCGAGAGGGAGGGAAAGAGGGGGAGGGGGGGGAGAGAGAGAGAGGGGGTGAGGCAGGGAGGGAGAGACTGACAGAAGGGGAGTGAAAAAAGGGGAAAGTGAAAGAGTGAGAGGGAAACATGAGTAAATGATATGAGAAAGTGAGGGATGGAGGGAGAGGAAGAGATGAGGTGGAGGACGATATAGGCTACTGTGTGTGAGAGGAGTGTAGCCACTGCAGGTTTTATGGGGATGGTGAAGGAGAGTAAGGAAAGAGGAATTGTGGAAGAGAGGAAAAAATGATGTAAAGGTGGATAACTAGCTAGAGGGAGACTGGGGGAGAATAAGACCGAAAGAAGGGAGATTTATGAATCAATTCATTTTTTTACTTTATTTCCCCCCCATTTCTGCCTTGTTTTCTGAAGGGAAAGGGAGGGGAAGAAAGGTCGGTTTTGTCCATTCAAGTCGTGAAATGGTTCAGCAACACTGCACGGCCTAAATCCTGGTGATGCTAATGGAACTGGGTTGAATCCTTGAATCCTTGAGAAAGGCACGGATAAAAGAGAGGGAGAAAGAGACAGAGAGAGAGAGGTGTAGAGAGGGAGAGCAATAGACTTTGAGGAGTTGCAGGTACAGTGCTTTCATTTCATTTTCAGCTTAGAACACCATTACGTAACCTAACGCCATGGTGCGATTTATGGTGTTGACATCAGCTAAAAAAGCCGAGCTCTGATTTATTTTCCCCCTGCTGTGTGTGTGTGTGTGTGTGTGTGTGTGTGTGTGTCTGTGTGTCTGTCTGTCTGTGTCTGTGTGTGTCTGTGTGTGTCTTTGTCTGTGTGTTCTCGTTTTTATTATGCGTCTCACTGCATGTTATAATGCGCACTCCCTTAGCCCAGTTGATTCTCTGCCTGAAACAGAGGATCTGATTCAGGTACAGAGAGGGGGACATAGTGAGTGAGTAACTGAGTGAATGGATGAGGGGAGAGGGGGAACAGCAGTGAGTGAGTGAGTGAATGATGAATGTCCTTCACTGCACATCTGTTCCCCTTGACATCCAATGTGGACACGTGCCCTTCGAACAGGACAAAATCTTTGTTTAATATTGTACATGACACCTACACCTCTATATAAAACACCATCAACAGGACAGACCTACACCTCTATATAAAACACCCTCAACAGGACAGACCTACACCTCTATATAAAACACCATCAACAGGACAGACCTACACCTCTATATAAAACACCATAAACAGGACAGACCTACACCTCTATATAAAACACCCTCAACTGGACAGACCTACACCTCTATATAAAACACCATCAACAGGACAGACGATGCTTCAGGATAGGGCTTTCAGTGCCTCGTGTAACCATTTGGCCTTTCAAGGAGATCGAATTATAGGTTTGTGCAGGAGTGCTCCTTGAAGGTCAGACTTTTGTCTGGGCTGTCACTGTTCTTGCGAGTGAACGGATAAAGTGTGAGTGAGGCGCTGCCTCGCCGGCCCACTGAGGTCAATGAGCAACAGACAGCGTTTTACTAAAGAAAGATTTGCTTTGGTTTTGTAGGAAAGGCCCCCAGGGGTGCTGTTGGAGTTAATGGTGGGCTGAACCTCAGTATTAATGGGACCGCTCGTGGGTGAATTGGTGTCGGAGGTGGAGGGCCCCTGCGGTCACTGCTTTTCCGTGGCGTGTGTTTTCGGCGAGCCCTGCCTGTCCACTATTCTGAGAAGGGGCGGGACCCTCGCCCTCTCTCCGGCACCGGCTCAGGTGACCGGCAAAGTGGAGCTGAACACCCTGAGGACGAGGGAGCCAGACGGGTACATGGAGGACAGTGACGCAACCACACACGGACACACACAGACACACAAACACACCCACAGTCACACACACATGGATACACACACACACAGACACACACTCACACACACCCACAGTCACACACACATGGATACACACACACACATGGATACACACACACACTCACACACACCCACAGTCACACACACATGGATACACACACACACATGGATACACACAGACACTCACACACACCCACAGTCACACACACATGGATACACACACACATGGATACACACAGACACACAGACACACACACACACACACAGTCACACACACATGGATACACACACACACACACGGATACACACAGACACTCAAACACACCCACAGTCACACACACACGGATACACATACGCACACACACACAGTCTCTCTCTCACACACACACACACACACACACACACACACACACACACACGGACACAAATGTGCACACACACACACACACACTGTAATGCCAGCAATGCCTGTCTGGGTTTAGGCGCTCTTAGCCTCCAGCTGAAACTATGTCACCTGATCAATGGGACAGCAACTCTGCCTCCTGTATTTTCCCGCATTGATCCATTGGGTAGAGACAGCACCCTTTCTTTTGGATTTGCATAGAGAATAGCTGCAGTATTTGCCCCACCACATAGCCCTTGGTGTAACCTCTACAATCAGGCTTCCAAATGACCCTGTGGCAGAAAACAACCTTGGGTGCGTCATCAATACTCAGTCTAATCTTGAAATGGAGTTCAAACATATTCTACCTGCCTATTCTGTCAGTTGTGCCAAGATGTATAGAATGTGATATTTGGCTACTCTAAATAGCTCTAAATAAATACTCTAAGGTGAGCTCTTCGCTGGAGGTTGTAATGTGTGGGTGTGGTGGGGGCTCAAACCTGGAACCACTCCTGCATCTCCTCTGGTCCCATTAGAAAGTGCATCATTTTCACATGATAAAAATAAATGGAAAAATTCCTGAACCCTTACAAGAGATATGAATTTATTGCATGCGCTCTAAGGAAGCTAAGAAGTATTTCCAGGCCATGTTATGAGCCAGGAAATAGTTAGCTGTTGTAATAATTGTTAGCTCAAGATCCTAACAATTTTGCGATGTCACAACATAAGTGCTCATGGGAGATGAAGTCCAGAGCCAATGTACATATACTACATGACTTGTAACTATTGACTCCACCTCCCATGGGCACACATAGGAAAACACCACTCAGGGCATGCCTTAAGGAGCTTTATGAATATTGCCTAATTGTGAGTGTAAACATTATAGCACCCTGCAGAGGAGACAGAGGTGTGTCGGGAAAGGTCTTCTAACCTGTATTTAATGACAGATCTTCATTTCAAACAGTGAACAAACTTCAGGATTGTTTTCTGTGGGCAAAGGTTAGGTAGCCACCTAAGCTAATGGCATACAGAATAACGATGGTAACAGGGAGTCTGGTTTTCTGGAGGAAGAGTTGGGGGTGTGCTGATTTTCTCATTGTACACGGTGTACGCCTGTTTATGACCTGCCCCATGGGGTCCGTAGACCAATCAGAGAAGAGCACGTACTGTGAGGGAAGGAGAACAGCAATGCCCCATTCAGCATTGTGACAGGGGTATTTCTGAGGAGTTTCTGGGAGGAAGACCCAGAGACGAGGGAGACATGGACGCCGCCACACCTGAGGCTTATTAGCATGCCCGATTAGCCTCAGGTGTGCAGATTGCTCCACCATCCCCTGGTATTTTAGCGGTGCTCGAACAAGAGAGAGCGAAAGCCTTTGTTCATTAACCACAAACCCTCGCCGTGGCCTCATCTCAAAACTCTGTCAAGCGCCCACTCCTAATCTACTAAGCGGTGCTCATGGCCTCGCTGCCACTCTCAGAGACAGTGACCGAAAAACAAGCACAAACGGCAAACCTGTTCTTTGTTTGCGTGTTGGCAACACAAGGAATGCCGACATTGGCGTTTTCTCACGCTGTGAAACCTGTTGATACCGTGCTTGACCTGCTGTATGAAAACACTGTCTGAATGACTGACACTTAGCAGCAACATAACCCACAAGATATCAATAACATTCACATTTGGCTTTCTGGCTTTGGGCTTGTTTTACTCTCACTTGTTGTGTGTAGGAGTGCCACAGGCAGTACAGACAGTTTAATTGTGCTTTGTTTCACAAATTTTATATGGTGGCTTATCTACACGTCATCTGATTGAGTCTTAAAACTCAATGCTTTTGCTGTGTCCCAGACAAGTAAACGAATAACTAAATACATTCGAAATATTTAACCAAACTTTATGATAAATATGCCACTGTTACAGCAGATCTAAAGCCGGCTTTTGTTGTAGTGGCCCTTCTCTGAACCCATACAATAGACCACAGTGGAGTACATAAGCTACAGAAAACCCAGAACTCCTCCAAATGTTCTTTAAAAAGTAATCCTCCAAGCTGGTGCAACAAGTAGTAACATTCAGCGGCATGTGAAGCTGTCACCCCTCCAGATTGACAGGCGCTTTAATAAAGCAGATATTTTTGAACCTCCAGTTGCTTTGTGTTGAAGGAATGTTCGTGACACATGACCAGCGAGCCCTGCCCACATCCTCGTCCGGGAAACGTGTGCGCCCCCACCCCCCACCCCCATGTGGAATGCTGGGGATTCCCTGCTGGGACGTTCTGTGGATAGGGGTGTTGTCTCAGGAGAGGCCTGGTCATCACATGCAAAATACTTCAGCCGGAAAGCATCTTCATGCTTAGCGTAGCCCTTAGCGTAGCCTTGCTCAAATTTGCCCACTGCTTTCACACTATAAAATGCAGCGTAGAAAAAGCAATGTAATATTTTAGCCCCCGTGTCGTATTTCCACACATAATCGGCATAATCTTTCTGTTGCGGTCTCTTCCAAAACAGGGACAGCAAAAGGCACCAGCCTCAGCATTTCTCCTTCTGCCATAAGCTTGTTGCTAAAGGCACAGATTGTTGAAGGACCCTGTTCATTTATTTACCAAAAACCCATGAAAAGGAATATTTTGGGATGTAGGCGGTACCCTCTAAAGATGTTCTGGGGTCAGCAGCACTTCACTGGAGATACCCACCCACCTACCATATGTTCACCCACCTTGCAACATAGCTTCCAGTCTATTGCAATGTCTGTCATGCAGTTATATTGAGATCACCATCCAGAAATGGTTATGAAAGAAAAAAAATCTGTATTTTATTTTTTATTTCTGCCTGTTGTACATTGTTCCCTATGCCCTAATGTATATTTTTTGTTTATTCTCTCTATTCGTTTGTCATGATGATTTTTCATTTTCTCTTTGCCGGTTATTTTAACTTGTAAACATGTTTTTAGAAACGAAGCAGCTTCAGCAGAGTAAAAAAAAACTAAACATAAAAAAAGAACACAGTATTGGTTGAGAGGTTGAGAGGTTTTGCGGAAAAATGTCAATCCGTGATTTCAATTGACACACAGGCTCGCATGGTTTTTCAAATGCGAGCTCGTGATTCATTGGCTAAGACAGTTCAGGCTTTGTCAGCATTTCATTAGCCAGGGCAGACTCATCTGAAAGGTATTTGACAAGAGCCCAGTGTGACGCCACCAATCAAAAGCGCTGAAGAGGCCACGCGCCGAGCACGGCGCTGCAGAGACTAACTCGGGTAAACATTTCAAATTCCCGTGCCGTGACAGTGTCCTTTTTAAGTGTTGCTTTTGTTTTCCGCGTGAATGGGGTGAGAATCCACAAGGCGTTCCTGTCAAATTCTGGAGCATTTCTGAGTTAAAGGCAGAAAACCTCATCTGACCCGATTTCCCACCTATGAACAAACACTCTGTTGGCTGTCTGTCCGTCTGTCCCTGCAGGAGACAAGGCCGATTGTGCCCCAGCGATGTGGGCTTCCGGTTATATTCAGCCAATAAAATAGCCGAGGCTCAAACCTGTGACTGTATCACATGTGAGCGTCATGACGGACTGTCAGGGGCCAACAGTTTTTCATTTCATTTTATTTGAATTTGTTTATCCGGTCTGTTTGCTTGTTTTTCTGTCATCACTGCGCTGGTGTGATATCGCAGCTGCGCGCCGGTACGGCTAATTGCAGGTCGTCCTCGCATTTGCTGATCCTCTCCTGGCCTTCAATTCTCGCACTGTCCATGCTGTAAACTAATTACAGTCATGATGGCCTGCAGTTAATGCACAGTATGGATTTTTCCATAAAGAGTACGATTCTTCCTTGAGTATCCCTCACTTAATGTGTTTTTTAATACTGCTTTTGAGGTACATATAAGTGGAGTCTTGCATTCATCTGTAATGTTAGCTAATTGACTTATTTGAGCCTCCTGGAGAGGTTAAGCAACTGAAGGTTAATGAGTTAAGTTGGCCAGGCTAACCGTACTGATTTATTTTATGTGCAGCTTAAGCGCATGACGGACTGCAGTTTGACAGATGCCGTTCCCCTGATGGGGGGGCGAGGGTAGGGGTGGGGCTGGAGGGACCGCACCCGTCCCAGAGTATTCTGTGCCTCATTCCCAGCATTTGGCAGCTCATTCCACAGAGACACACTTGTTTCGCAGGGACAGATGTTTGGGACTCTTTCAGTGGACGCGTTCCTGCGTTGAATTGGTGGCGTGGTACCACTGTTGCCCTCAGACTTTCAGCGCTGGGTGTTGAGGCACCCTGTCTGTGAGCGTAGTGACAGTGGAAGAGTTGTCAGTGAATGGCCAACCTCATGAAAGCAGTGGCGTGTGTGTGTGTGTGTGTGTGTGTGTGTGTGTGTGTGTGTGTGTGTGTGTGTGTGTGTGTGTGTGTGTGTGTGTGTGTGTGTGTGTGTGTGTGTGTGTGTGTGTGTGTGTGTGTGTGTGTGTGTGTGTGTGTGTGTGTGTGTGTGTGTGTGTGTGTGTGTGTGTGTGTGTGTGTGTGTGTGTGTGTGTGTGTGTGTGTGTGTGTGTCTCTGAGTGTCAGTTCATTTCATCCAGCCATAATTGTTTGTGTTAGCATGAGGGGTTATGCATGAAAAAGCCCTCCTCCCCCCAAAAAAGAACGCCCTACAGATCCTCACGAAACATGTGACACAGGGAACAACCTGAGCAGTCAGGACCGTCCCGCTCTGTCACGTCGCAGAATGGGGATTATCCCAGCGGGCAACGTCCGCACGGGTAAACGACGTTCAGCGCCGAGTGATGCAACAATCTCCTTCTTTATGGTTTATCGGAAAAACCAAGCCACTCACCTCAGGTTGTCGGTTGGCATGTGATCTCATTTTGTGACTCAGTACGGGAGACAATGTGGTCAATGTGTCAAATGGAGGTATCCATTAGACCGAGGAGAAAGACAAAGGTGACTCTGGAGTGCTGTTTATGATCCTCATTAACCCAAACAACCGTGTGAGGGCTGTCTTGTGCCCTGAAACACTCACTCACCACAATCTCTTCCACACACGCATGCACGCACGCACACACACACAGACACCTCACACATGCGCTCACACCCGCGCACACAAACACACACACACACACACACACACATCACACCACACACACACACACACAAACACACACACAGAAACACACACCAGCACACACACACACACACACACACACACACACCAGCACACACACACATAGGCACATGCACACACAAACAGCACTCACACTGGCATGCACACAAACACACATGCACACACACACCTACGTGCATTACATCACCGTAGAGCTCTGTTTTTTCAAGCAACTGATTGCTAGTGTCAAGGAATTACAACTATTGCTTGAATGTTTACTTATTTTACAGTCACAGAAACCATATTCATCCTGGGCCACGTGTAGTTTAGTATTCAGGTGGATATTTACTGGAGAAATTTGGCCCAAGTACTGTATTTCAACGATTCCTACAACCTTATGGTTATATGTTCATTTCCCTAACCCCAGCACCATTGGGCTTGGATAACATACAGGACAGCAGAACTGATATAGTAAATTCAGTCTGCCAATGGACCAACCCCAGTTTACCAATGACATCATCGGGATATGGCTGGATCCCCACCCTACATGACAACATAATTGTAGGCCTGGTTGTTTAAATAAACAGGATCTGACCTCCAGCTCTAGAACTGTGCAGTGGACAATAATTGAGCCATGGCCCTTTATAGATGTCCACTGCCTCCAACCAGACCTCTATCCTGTAGTTCCATTTAGGCATAGTAGAACCCAAAGTGCCCCCCCCCCCTCAGGTCCCTTGTCTCCTTAACCCTGGCCAGACAGGAACATCGCCCCAAAAAATAAATGCTGATCAGCTGATCACTCACATTGTGTGGCTGTATAAGGCATCTCAGAGTAGGTGCTGATCTAGGATCAGTTTAGCCTTTTAGCTCATAATGGATAAGGTTAGGGTATGGACAGGGGAAACCTGATCCTCGATCAGCACTGCTACTCTTAGATGCTTATTTTTCCAATGGTCTTGTCGTTTCAGGACAGGCAGAGGACACGACCAACTCCGCCCGGATAGGTGAGCGTGACCAGCCTTAACCGCCATGCTTTCAGTTGGACAATAGCGTGCTAAATCCAGTGACTGGCTTTCCTCAATTTTGGTCAAGAGCGAGACGTGGGGGAGACGCGATTCATCTGGAACATACAAACATCTTAGTGGGGGTAAAACAAGGAAGGTGTAGAAAACTTGGTCACCCATCCCCAAACTAGGCTCCAGCAGGTCAGGTGACCTGAACTAAAGGGGTGTATGGATTATATATATTCTGCAGGACCGATCTGACATTAATATTTCCCAACATCAGTAAATCAAGGCAGACGGATGGGAAATGAACAATGTAACTGATTTTAAATCTCGAAGGGCCACCCAGGGTGGAACGTTTCCCCGACAATGTGTTTTGTTAGACTTACCAAGCATTTATATGTCAGTATTGAAAAAGACTTGGTGTGCCCAGCCATACATTTTTCTCTGGTTTAATTTTCTTACACTAAAGAAATCCAGAAAACTTAAAATATTCATTTCAAGCCCCTAATGATATAGGCTACTGTAAATTAATAATTTAAGCTAACTTTAGCTTGAAAATGGTTTGGCCTGCCAGCTAACTACTAGGTTGGCATCGTCTTGAGTGGGGAGGAGCAGGTTAAATGTGGCACATGGGCACAAATATGGCACACACATAAACCACAGTGACTCTCGGTGCTGAGCTAAGCTCTCAAACCGCCTCCATCCCAAAACTGTGGCCTGTACGCCAGGCGAATGGCCACTGGCCCTGGTCTATGGAGTGCAGACAGTGATGGAGTTGATGTGAGGAGGCGCCTTATTGGTCAAGAGAGTCACATGGCGTTCCAAAGCATGAAACTGCACAGGTGGCAAAAGCGCTCCGCTCAGGAGAAAGTCCTGTTGCTTTATAAGAAAAGTAAAAGCGCTGCATTTATGTGAGAAGGGGGCGGTAAAGTGATGAGGAAGCAGACACCAGAGGCCAGATCAGAGGAGACAGAGATGGTCAGTTCTGTGTGTCAGGCTGTCTGTCTGCTTGTCTGCTTGTCTCAGCTAAGCCTATCCTGAGTGACAGTCTCACTGCAAGTCAGTGCTGCAATGTTGGGCTGCTGTAGGTAGTCCAGATGGAGGAATTAAGATGGAAGAGGGAGAGAGAGAGAGCAATGGATGAGGAGAGAAAAAGCAAGGGATTACAAAGGGAGGGATTTTGAATTCAGATTTCAGCTTGAGGTAAAGACCGAGGCAAGACAGAAGAGTTTACGGGTGCCTGTGAATCCTTCTGTGTGTCCATGTATGTAAGTGTGTGTGTGTGTGTGTGTGTGTGTGTGTGTGTGTGTATGCCCTACATCTCTGTGTTTGTGCATCTGTTTCTATGATTACATGTGTGTGTCTGCCCTACATCTCTGTGTTTGTACATCTGTTTCTATGATTGCATGTGTTCATACGTAGTATGCAATAATATTATAATGTATAATAATTTGTCCAAAGCGATTTACAGTAGTGAATGAACAAGTTTTTCAGTATATGTGGTCCCACTGGGAATCGAACACACAACCTAAGCATTGTCAGCGCAATGCTCTACCTACCGAGCCACAGAGAACCACCAGTATGTAGTATGTAGCGTGTGTGTGTGTCTTCTGTGTGTGTGTGTGTGCGTGTGCGTGTGCGTGCATGTGTCCTCTCTCATACTGCAAGGGCACATAGTGTCCTAGTCCTTCTGGCACAGGAAGCGAGAGGTAGGAGGGGAAGAAACGAGCAAGGTGGCTGGGAGAACAGGGAAATGGAAAGGGAGGAGGGAAAGGGCAAGGAAAAGGGGACGGAAGGAGGGAGGATGCACGAAGATGGCGGAAGTGAAGAGATTTATTTAGGAGAGGGAGAGAGTTGACATCTAAAAATAGCCCACGGGTCAGTCTAATGACGACCTTGACTGTGTATCATTGGCAAAACCCCCCAAAGCAGTCCAGACTGAAGTTGCGCCCTCTGCGAACGCTTACACATTATCCAGACTTTTCATAGCTCAGGCTTCAGCTTTTAACAGTGCGCTGGTGCAGTAGGATCCGTTCATTCAAAACCAGTTTGTCCCTGTTACTTTTTGTAACCACCACACTCTTTTAAGGGCTGTTTTATTTTTTATTTGTGAGGGAAGATTCTCTTGAGGGAAAACCATTGTATTCTTTTTAGAACCAAACCAAACTATTTTCTTATCCCATCAACCCCCCCTTCTCTCTGAATTGTTTCTTGCCAACTGTTGTCTAGGGCAGGGGTCTCCGACCCTGGTCCTGGAGAGCTGCAGGGTGTGCAGGTTTTCGTTGTTACTCAGCGCTTAATTGATCACTTAAAACTGTTCATTACACGTTTTTCCACCTGACCTGGTTATTCAGGTGTACATCGGTTGCTGATTTTAAGATGGAAGACAAAAACCAGCCACCCTGCGAATCTTCCGGACCAACGTTGGAGATCCCTGGGTTCTAAAGCCGTTTTTGGAGAAAAGTGCAGTGTTTTTTTGGGAGATTTACCCTAATAGACTCAAATCAAGACTTTTTTGAGTTGCGAAAACGCAATGTCACCCACGGAGTATTGTCCCTCTCAGCGCGGCCTGCTCAGCTGTCCTCAGCTTTGCTTAGTTAGGGGCTCCCCCAACGCAAGGGGGCCCGGAGCCCAGACACTGACGGTCTCCCTGGGCCCCCTGCCCAAATAAGCATTAAAAGAACACGTTCTGCCGCGCAAACATCTGGTGCCGTCCCGCGCCGGGCCACTCACGCAGGCTCTGAGGATGCGCCTCCCCGGGGTTTAGTGAGAGGCGGCGGCCGAGGCGGGTGGCGGGGTGAACAGCTGTCAGCCATCGATGGCGGCACACCCAGATGTGCTCTTCTGGAGACGTAACTGAGATGTTAGATCTAACAGGCTTTGGTATTCAAATAGAAAATATACGAATATATAGTGTTAGTGCTCTTCTGAAGCCTTCAGTGGCAAATGTGGCTGGTTTTATGAGGTGTGGACACCAGAAGGTGGAAAAACGAACCCCAAGGCTATGGCACCAAGCTCTGCAAAGTTGTGCTTGGCTTGTTCGGACGCACCCTAATCCTTGAAAGTCCCGTTATTGTAAGAGCAGGAGCTGAACTCATTGTCACGTGTGCTCGCTCCGTGTGATTGGGCATTGACCTTTGGCCCCTCTGTTTGCCTCCCCTGCAGGACAATGGATCTGAGCTTGACTGACGCTCTGACTGACGGAGTGCCCCAGTCTGGCCTGGAGGACCTGGTGCAGAGGGACTTTGTGGCGACTCTGGAGACCCAGAGCTTCAACGACGAGGTGGGCGAGACCGTCGGCAAGACGGACTACCGCCCCCTGCTGGACAAGGACGGGAAGAGGGAAGGTGAGTTAGCGGGGGTTCAGACAGTACGGGATGCAGCACAGGATTGTGGGAACTGACAAGGCTGTGCTTTAGGCTTTGCGGCTCAGCGTTGGCTTTGAAATGTCACACTGATGTGTTGATGCACAGAAACCAATTAACCAATTAAATTCCTATCCCAGGTATCTTGTTGATCCCTTTTTGGAATATCCAGTCGTATTTGTAGGAGCTCAGACAAGCGTATACTCTCCTCAGATGCGAGCTCTGCCAGCTTCGACTACTTTTCACTTCGGAAGAGTGGAACCCTGAGCGAATGCGGTCGTGAGGAGCACCTGTCACGTCAGAGGAGTGCACTCGACGTGCAGATCCACCAGAGAGGTTGCTGGTGTGTGTGATCAGGAAAATTCCACCAACCGTAAACCCTCCCACCCTGGGTGACGCTACAGCCAGTTATGTCACCTGCTGAAACTCAGCGCTTTAGCATGACGAGCCACCCAGGAGCTCAGCACCAGGAACAGAAAAATAATATATATGTATGTTTGGGCAAAAATGGCTTAGAGTGATACTTAGAATAGAGAAGGATAAGAACGAATGAAGCAAACTGTTTTGAAGAGTAGAAAAGGGGGACCCAGGCCTCCCGCGTGGTCCAGTGGTTACAACGTTCGACACTGGCCACGGCGACCGGGTACGATTTCCCGTCGCGCCAGAGTCGGCTCTGGCCGGGAGTGCCACCAGGGACGGCGATTGGCTGTCTGCCCAGGGAGGGGAGTGGCTCTGGAGTACCGGGTTACAGTCGACGGCTTGGCGAGTGCCCTCTCGGAGGAGATGATACTTCGCCTTCGCCACTACCGGTCACAGGGCTACGGCAGCGAACTCACATTACAAGGGCGGGGATTGACTTGAAAATAGCGGGTGTAATTGGCTACCAAATTGGGAGAAAATGTGATAAAATCAGAAACAAATTCTTTAAAGAAAGGGGGGACCTGCATCATACAGGCCGTGGCAGCGAACGACAGAGCAGTTTGACAAGTTTTGCACACCGCTCACCTCTTAACAAGATTACGCCCCCTGGGTCCGGCAATCTCATTAAGGCCTTCGGCAGTGTGAGAGTCGAGGAGAAAGTCCCGCTCCCACTTTCACCGCCGCAGTTCAGCGGGCGACACTCGAGCGACTTCTCCGCGTGAGTTTATCGGAGGCGTTCAAATGAAGAGTGCCTCCTGTGTCAGGTCTTGGGGTTTCTCAGGAACCTGTGAGAATGCGGCGAGCCGCTAATCCCTGGCCTGTTGTTTGTGCTGTGCTGGGAACGGCGGTGGAGAGAAGCGGGACAGAGTGCCCGTGGATCTCCAGGGTCTGCGCTCACCACGGCCGGAGGAAGTGAATGCAGATGAGTGAGTGAGTCTTGTGAACGGGGCAGAAGTGTTGACGTCGACATGCCGCGCGGTACGTGGCTCTGCTGGTTCGCTGCCAGACGGTGATTTCTGTTCGAATTTTTTTAAACTATTTTGTCATTCGGCAGACGCCTTTATTCAAAGCGACTCACAGGAGTGCATGAAATGCTAAAGCTGTCGATCAGCAAGCTGCAGTCCAATCGTCATCTTTGGAAGTTCAGGCCACCAAACCGGTAGCACAAAGGGCTTTGCTGCTCAGGTGTTTCATTTGCTAATGTGGCCGTCAACATTTTGACATGGCGTGATTTAATGTCCATATCCGGTCCCGGTTTCTCTGTCGAGGCAGCTGCGTGTCTGCCTGCCTGTCTGTCTGTCTGTATGTCGGCCTCAGTCCCTTTGTCCTGATGCCAGGAGTTATACTTGTTTAATAACGATAATGGTAGTAATAATGATAATAATTTGAATTGTATTGTGCGTTTCTCACACACGAGACAAGGCAAAGGTCATTAAACAGGATGATTTTTCTTTCGGCTCCGGCAGTTACGAGTGTACGCCCAGGCGTATTCTTTTGCGTGCGCGCATGTTTGTGTGTGTAAGCATACATCATCTCATATTGCTGCAGTGGCGGTGTGCCTGCAGTTGCGCTATGATAAAATGCCAGTATTTAGGCTCAGCCGTACTGTACCTTTCCTTTTCTCACACTGTCAGCTTGGTCCCAGTTGATCTGATGTTTTAGGCCGCCACTCTCAAACCTCACACGCACTTGATGGCAGTCTCTCCGGCTTTGCGTCTGCAGAAATGTCCCAGAATTCCTGCCACCCGGAACCTTCTAATGCTGCATCACGGTTATGGAGAACAGCGAGCCGCACTCCCGGGGGGAAACCTGCCCGTTGTGCTAACGTTCAAAATCCATCGTTGCCGTAGGTGTTTCTTCAGAATCGCGTACATGCTCTCCTGTGGCTTTCTGTGTCAACCTTAACGGCCCTGCGGCAGCAATACTTATCAGAGTAATGACTGTGCAAGAAATAATTAAATTTCTCCATTCTTCTTTGGGTGAAAGTGAATTACATGGGAACACAATGGAAACCTGTGGCGTGATGAGCAATTAAACACTACTAATATTAGATAAGCCTCGATGCCTCTCTGCCTCTCCTCAGACGGCGATTGGTTGGACCGTTAACATGCGAGCGCCGGCGAGATTTCAGCGGTTAACCCTTTGGGGCTTAAACCGGGAGAACGGAGCGTGCGTCTCGTCAAGGCGTCAGACGTAGCAGCTGGGGAGTGAGTCTTCGTGAACCCCCGGAATGGGCGGGGCCATCGGATGCTGACTTGTATGAGCCTATCAGAAGACTTTGCCTTCCACGGCAGCGACATACGATTGGTCGAAATCAGTCAGTCGTCGGTAACGCGTGACAGCTCCATTTTGGAATTGAGGAAGCCTCACTCTCGCAACGCTACATCGCGCCCCGGCTCCCCCCGTCTGTCACTCTGTCCCTCGAGCCAGCCCACTGACAAGCCACACCCAGCGCTTGCCACTAACTTCCCGCTTGTGGCCGTGCAGCCCGACCTCGCCGTGTTTTTTGGGCCGCTATTTATAGCCCCCGTACGGGGTGCTCTAACCTCAAAATATGCGCTTGGATTTTCTAATGAGCCATTTTAAAGCCACATCAAGCAGCTGCACTGAAGATGTCACTTCTCTGTGCTCAGGGATAACAGACAAAAACAATTGTCTGTTACAAAACAAAAACATCTGCAGTATTTGGATTGTGTCAAATAGAAGCCTTTGGGGCTGCCTGGAGTCTCTATTACAGTAAACGCACATAAAACAAAAAAGGAAACGGCATAAAATATAAGCATAAAGCGTTCATTGTCTTTGCTCACACCTTAGGCCATAAAGACACACCTTCACCATATAAAGGTGCACAGAGACCTTGGTAATGATTTATAGGTTCAAAATGATGTTTCTGTTTCTCATATGTATCTCCACTGCCCCCCCTCCCCTCTTTGTAGACAGTGAAGAGGGGCTGGTCATTTAAGTACTGTGTGCATGGCCGGTTTGAGGCCCTGAGCCCAATTTCAAAGATTTTTGTCCGCCTACAAAATATAAAACAATATTCAAAGCAATGTTTTCCCTATCAATATCTGAGATAGATCGTAAATTAAAAACCTTGTATTTAATGAGCCGTTTCTTTAGCGTGGCTGAACAGGGGCGTGTAAACGGTTATGTAAGACGTTCTCCTCTTGAGGCTGCATCCTTTAGAGGTGCGGATAAATGCAGGTGTATTATGTCCCTGTTGGAACAGTACACCTCTGTGCGCCCTTTCGGAGAGAGAGAGAGAGAGAGAGAGAGAGAGAGAGCTGTTCCTTTCACAAGAGCAGCGCACTGTGAATGGAGCCAGCCGTGCTTGCCTGCAGTGCATGATGGGAGCTCTGCACATGTGACTGCGGAATGTTGGCTCATCAATAATAGGCTGGTGGGAAAGGCATTGTGATGTCATGGGGAGGTACCTGCAGTATGTGTGTGTGTGGGTGTGTGTGTCTGTGTGTGCGCATGTGTATGTTCATGTGTGTGTGTGCTTGTCCATTTGCTTGTGTGTGTGTGTGTGTGTGCGTGTGTGTGTGTGTGCGTGTGTGTGTGTGTGTGTGTGTGTGTGTGTGTGTGTGTGTGTGTGAGTGAGTGCGCACACATGCACGTCTTTCCATGTGTTCCCGTGCACTCGAGTGTCTGCCTTTCTCTGTGTGTGCATGTGCATGCTGATGTCAGCAGAATTCCAGTCTGCCTGCTGATTTTACGACATGCTCAAAGTGGGCGGAGCCTGAAAAGACCTGCAGTCTCTCTCTCCGGCCAGACTTCCACTTCTGCAGAGATGGGAAGAGTGCCCCACGGCCTCTCTTACAGATTTACTCCTCTAAAAAAGGACAAAATGCAAATGATCATGGGAACAGGGTGAATAAACTTGAAAAATGATGGGAAATGACAGAAAGGCAGAACTCTCCCATTCTGAATGTCTGCACAGCCGTGTGAATAGAACTGCGTTCTTCTTCAAGCAAACTTTTACTCAGCCACCCCCACCCCCCCCAAACAAAATAGAATGTCACTGAACAATGGGGAGTAAACGGTTGCGTAAGCCCAGACGTCTGTGGGCGACGGCTGGCGTGATGCGGCCTCCAGAGGGCGCCGTTGTGTCTGCTCTCATTTTATCACTTTTTCACTGGCACTGGTCATGCTGCGGAGGGCTTTCTGTGCGCGTGTGTGTGTGTGTGTGTGTGTGTGTGTGTAGTTTACGTGCACGTTGAATCCATTCGTCCTCATTAGAGTCAGAGTTTTGGGAGAGAGCAGAGCCATAAAGTAGGTCAGGGAGTTTAGAGATGAATCCTCAGAGAAAAAGAGAGAGGGTGAGACCCTGGCAGGAATATCCCTGTTTGTGTGGGGGGGCTACAGTGGCATGGCACCACATTATATTACATACATCACCACACACTGTACCCAGCTGTGTTATCCCTTTAAAGAGTGAAATATAATAATCATAATAATAGATTTATTGATAATAATAATAATAATAATTTTTATTTTTAAACTCTTCATAACAGCGCAATCTCAGAAGTGCTTCACAGTAGCCAAGCGTAAAAATCAAATAATGACGGTGATGATTATGATAATATGATTATGGTAATGATATAAATAATCATCATCACAATAAGCACAGTAATCGCATTAGCAATGATAAATGATGATGATGATGACTATAATAAGTAAGGATGATGATAATAATAATGAGATGCAGCGTTAAGCACAGAGCAGTGAGAGCTGACGGGTCAGGAAGTGACAGAGCGAGCCGACAGGAGAGCTCTCGGTGCCCTCTCCCTGTCCTGGTGCGATCCGGGCTCTGTCTGGCAGCAGCGCGGGGCGCTTATCTAACGGGTGCAGTGCCTTTCAGTGGGGGGGGTACGCCGGGCTGCGGCCCTTTAGAATGCGGCTCTCATTTCACCCCCTTATTCAGCCGACCTGGGATTGGCGCCGTCCAGCTCCTCGCAAACAGCGTCGCGTAGGGCAGCGGCGTAGCGTAATGGTCAGGGAGCTGGGCTTGTGACTTGGAGGTCGTGGGTTCGATTCCCAGGTGGGGCGCTGCCCCTGTACCCCTGAGCAAGGTGCTTAACCTGAATTGTTCCAGTTGTATCGATGGATTTGATGTAAAGAAATGTGAAGTGTGTAAGTCGCTCAGGTTAAGAGCGTCTTGCTAAATGTAAAAACGATGTGGTCCGAACACGTTGTGTGTTCCCCGATGATGATGCTTTCATTCACAAAACGAGGATTTGGTCATCTCTGCCTTCTCCAAGACTCACGTCTGTCTTGAGGCTAGATAACTGAGAGGTTGAATATTGGGCAACAACCCCCCCCAGTTCCTGATACATACATACATACATAATATTATTATTATTATATTATTACAGCGTGGCACCCAAACGTGCTCCGTCCCGACGATCACAGTGTCTTCCTCTGCCTCCGGTCACACGCAGACTGAAAAGCTGCTCCCTGCCCCGCCCCGCCCTGCCCCGTCTTGGGACAACCCCCGCACCTACTTCAGGGAGCGACGGCTTGCTTAGTCTTCGCCTGACTGAACGGCTTTCACATAACCGCGGCGATGCCGCTTCCCTGCCTCTCCCTTTGCCTCTCGGTTTCTGGAACATTCCGCGGATGTCTGACGCTCACTTCCATTGCTGCTGCTGTGATTCAGCCCAGTCTAGCCACAGGGAGGAGGAGGTGAGGAGGCGACCCCCCCCACCCACTGTGAAGGGATTTAAGGTCCTTGAGAGGGGTGAAAGATGAAAAGACCATATTATTCTATATTTAATATTATTAGGAATATTATTGTTATTATTATGCTTTATTGTGTGGTGAGGATAGCCTTCTGATTGCCATGCTGTGCATCTTACTCTCGGAGTTACTGTCACTTTACTTTATCACAATATCCACACACACACGCACACACACACACACACACACACACACACACAAACATTTGTTGCATCTCAAGCAGGGCTCTGTCTCTTGTCACCGATTGTCTCTGAAACATTGACCGTCCTACACCAGCCATCTGTATCAGTTCCCCCTGTGCAGCTATAATGCCTCACACACTTGTGTGTTTCCCTGTTAAATTGTTTCTGCACAACCTGGTCCTGTTCAGCAGTGCAGCAGACCCTTCGGTATCAGCTGGGACGCCCCCCCCCCCCGATACAGCCGGAGGCGCCACACCATCTTGTCCCTGACTTCTGAACTGATCTGCACATTCAGTCTACAGTTCCCCACGATTGTCTTGGTTGCGCATTTCCTCTCCATCCCCTCTTCCTTCCCTTTCTCCTCTGCTTTGTCCCTCCATGGCCTGAGGTCTCACCCCTTTCTCTGAACTTCGGAAACGTTTAACGCTCGATGAGATGTTTCCTCCACAGACTGACTGAAGAACGTCCAACAGCATTTCGTAAGGGAAATGCCCCCGGCACCACTGCGTGAACAGAAGCAAATGCTTTTTTACTCATGTAACAAACGTTATTTGTACGTAGTAGTCTGCCTCTGTCATTTGAGATTCAAACAAGGAAGTCTTCCAGTATTATATGAAAACGTAAGTGTGTGCTCTAAGAAGTTAAGTGCATTCGCTCTGTCTATTCACTCACCTCATACTATTGTCATATTATTGGAGCTCAGTGTTTAATCATGAAGTAAAGTGTGTAATGAACCGTGGATTAACGTCTTTGCTTGCTATTTGAAGCTATTAAAGGTCGCATGTAAACCTTTCTCTTCTCTCTTGGCCGGATTGTTTAGGATCACTGTGGGATTACTCTCAGTAATCTCACCTGGAACCGGTCCTAAAACAATCACCTGAAATCAGCCTGCAATGATCTATGGGGCACCACGCCCTCCACCTTTCTCTTTCTCTTTCTTTCTCTTTCGATCTCTTTCTATCTCTATCTCTCTCTATCTCTCTTTTTCTCTCTTTCTCTCTCTCTCTCTCTCTCTCTCTCTCTCTCTCTCTCTCTCTCTCTCTCTCTCTCTCTCCCTCTCCCTCTCCCTCTCCTCTCCCTCTCCCTCTCCCTCTCTCTCTCTCATATTAACCTTGCTGGAAATCTAGAGAGACAAAGCGAAGGCATCTCTTGACAGTGTGATGATGTTGTTGTGGTGGCTGGTCTGTGTGTGTGTGTGTGTGGGGGGCATGACGCAGTTCAGCCTTGCCTTTACCCGGGATCCGTATTCCAATACTTGTTAATTAAGAAAAAAAAGGGAAAATCCAATATTCAAGAAAGGCGAAGGAGCCGTATAGCCATGCATTATGTAATTCATCTGCATTATTGATTTTCCTGCCTGAAGGTCTGAGTGAATGCACATGCCATAGTGGTGAGTCATTATGTACATTGAAAGAAAGGTATGCGCAGAGTGAAAGGATAGAAATGCAGGTCAGTAGTATAGTAGTGACAGACAGTGGCGTGTAGTAATACTCATGGTAGTACAGCACAGGCGTAATGAGTGGGGTGGACGCGGGGGGGTAATTTGTAGATATAAAACGTTCCCTTTCATTGTGTGTCCCCCCCCAATATTTAATGTGTGGCTACACCCTTGTAGTACAGTACTGCAGAACTACACTGCCTGGCCAAAAAAAAGTCACCACCTGGATTTAACTAAGCAAATAGGTAAGAGCCTTCCATTGGATAATTACTGCAGTGATTCATATGTTTTAGCTGGCAGCAAGTTATTTAACCCTAACTGATGCAGTGAGTAGCTTCTCATTTCTTAAACAACCATGTCAGAAGACATATCCTGTGGTCGTGGAAAATATGTTAATCTGTTTCAGAAGGGTCAAATTATTGGCCTGCATCAAGCAAAGAAAACAACTAAGGAGATTGCTGAAACTACTAAAATTGTGTTAAGAACTGTCCAATGCATTATTAAAACCTGGAAGGATAGTGGAAAAAAATCTTGAATGATTTGGTGAAATCATATCGTAAGAAATCAACAGTAGAACTCAGGGCTATGTTTAATAGTGAAAGTAAGAGCATTTCCACATGCACAATGCAAAGGGAACTCAAGGGATTGGGACTAAACAGCTGTGTAGCCTTAAGAAAACCACTTGTCAGTGAGGCTAATCGGTAAAAAAGGCTTCAATTTTCAAGATTGGACTCTGGAGCAATGGAAGAAGGTCATGTGGTTTGATGAGTCCAGATTTACCCTGTTCCAGAGTGATGGGCTCATCAGGGTAAGAAGAGAGGCGGATGAAATGATGCACCCATCATGCCTAGTGCCTACCGTACAAGCCTGTGGGGGCAGTGTTATGATCTGGGGTTGCTGCAGTTGGTCAGGTCTAGGTTCAGCAACGTTATGTGCCCACCTGAATGACCAGGTTTTTCCATTAATGGATTTTTTCTTCCCTGATGGCACGGGCATATTCCAAGATGACAATGCCACGATTCATCGGGCTCAAATTGTGAAAGAGTGGTTCAGGGAGCATGAGACATCATTTTCACACATGGATTGAATCCAGACCTTAACCCCATTGAGAATCTTTGGGATGTGCTGGAGAAGACTTTGCGCAGCGGTCCAACTCGATACAAGATCTTGGCGAAAAATCTATGCAACTCTGGACGGAAATAAATGTTGTGACATTGCAGAAGCTTATCGAAATGATGCCATGGCGAATGCGTGCAGTAATCAAAGCTAAAGGCAGTCCAACTAAATATTAGAGTGTGTGACTTTTTTTGGGGGATGGGCAGTGTACATTGGTAGTGATTGTAGTGCAATAGTTCAGTAGTAGTGATAAAGAAAGTTTTCTAGTAATAGTGATAGTCCTGAAGTAGTAGTGATTATAGTAATGCAGTAGTTGTGATGGTAGTAGTGATAATAGCGCAATAGTAATGAAAAATAATGTAGTACGAGTGATATAAACTATACTAGTGATCGTAGTGTGTTCATAATGAAAGTAATGTAGTACTAATGATTTCAACTATATACTAGTTATAGTAGTGTTGATAATAAAACCTGTGCAAAGGAGCAGTCTCTCCACAGGCCTGCTCAGTGCTCTCCTATCTCAATTATTCAAAGCAAAAACAACATAAGCCTTGAAATAGCATTGGATTTTTGTTTGCGGCAGGGAAAGACCAGAGAGCCAGACATCTGATAAACGGCAGATGAGAACCACCGGAGTGCTCGGCAGGTGGCTCTGTGAACGGCTAATACGTACACACAGACCCGAGGACAGCTCTTTCATTGTTCGCACATCTTTAATCTGGAGATGAGGGCTCACTCCCAGCGTTCACTCTCTGCCTGTCCGACGGGAGTGTTTTAAGCGCACTGCTTTTTATTCTTCAGGTTTTCTTCAGAAACAGGCTTTTATTCTTCCAGTAATGCTTTTTAAGTTCTTCACAATAGGTTTCTAAAAATCATAATAATAATCGAAGACACATAGGCAGACACTTCCACACGTTTCACGCAGATGGACTTTTTAATTATGATAGACACTTGGTAGACTTATTAACACTGACAAACTCTTTACCTCAAAGCCCTTTAACACAGACATTATTTAATACACTCTTTCACATTTTAATGCTGGAAATCTCTAACAGATGATGGAGATGGACATTTTAATGCTGACACTCTAAAAAATCTTTAACAGACACTACATGGACACTAAAACAGACTTTAACACAGAGTCCATCATAAATAAACTGACATGGCCACTCTAAAACAGACTCTTTAACACAGACAAACTCACATGGACAATGTCTCAAACTCACATGGACACTCTCGAACAGGCTAACACGGTCAGACTCTATTACGCAGTCTCTTGCACAGATGCTCTTTAACACAAACAGTCTCTCACACGGACAGACTTGCACGGGAGGCCAGCCCTCCACATGGTGCCCTGATGTGCTGTGAGGCAGAGAGGGGCGAGGTTGTCACTCATCCAGGAGTTTTTCGCTGACACAGCAGACGGGAGCAGAACATCTTCAGCGTTAGAGAAAAACACACTGCAGGGTAACTGTCTACTTGGAAGAACACCGAGTCTTGAGAGCGGCCTTAAAGAGTGGATTTGTGAACGACTGACACGTCGAACCAAACACTTTCCCTGGGTTTAATTCTTGCATAGTACTATCCTAGCTGCCGTGTGACACTTAACGAATGCTGAAAGCAGGTCAGTTAATGTCTTGAGTAGGGTTGCAAAATTCCATCAATTTTCAAAATTTGAAACTTTTGTGAATTTCTAGGAATTTATGGGATTTGGGGGGAATTTATAAGAATCGAATGGGAATTTATAATCATAGGACACATACTGTTCCATACAAATGAAAACAGGCTTTTCAAACTTTATCAAAATGATTATTTTGAACTTTATTGAACTTTATTACAAGCTGTGACATCAACGAATGGCAAGTGTTAGCTTGCTAGCTAACTAGCTGTCTTATGAAAGTAATTTATACAATGTTAAAAGTGTAGCTACAATATTAGCAGCAAGCATAGCTACTAGATCGAATGGTCAATTATCAACTATCTATTTAGCAAAATGTAGACTTAATCACTCTATTATACCATTAAAATGTTTCATAAAATTGCAATGGCATGTGTCTGTCGAACTGTGGTTGATCAACCTGATTGTAGCAGGTAGAATGCTGACTAAATGTTTTCTTGACGATCATGTGATGGAAGCATGAGCTGTGCATGCACGACATTGCATCACCAATAGGGGGAGCTCATCCACTCATTCACCTTTCAGACGCACAGAACCTTGTGATTATAAAAACGGACAAAGCCAGAAGAAATAAAGATATAGTGAATACAAAATAGTTGACTTATTCAACTATCGTAGTAATTTTAAGATGACCTGTCAAAAAAAATGTAAAATAAGAATTGATATACTTTTCTCGATGGGCAAAATTCCCCATATTCCCAAACCAAGGTTCCTGTGGAAATTTACTAGAAACTTTCCACCCCTTCGCAACCTTTGCGAGTACTGTACTCATATGCTACATTTTATCGTAAAGTGAATGGTTGCGCTCCTATGGGATCTTGGGATTGTTGCCTGGGCAGTGTATATTGTTGTGAGTGGTCAGTGTATATTGTTCAGGGATGTGATTTTTCCTGATTATTCAGGAAATGCTGATTTTCTGGTGCTAAATATCTCTGGCTATTTGGCTTTATTTGCTGAACATTCTCTCCTGCTATCAGCTGTCAAAGAGTGCAACATTTCTTAATGTGTATGCTTATGACATACACATGTCCACAAGATATCTATGGTCTGAAAATAAACATTTCCTGATTAACCAGGAAAAATATCACATCCCTGATTGTTGTGAGTGGTCAGTGTGTATTGTTGTGAGTGGTCAGTGTATATTGTTGTGAGTGGTCAGTGTATGTTGTTGTGAGTGGTCAGTGTATGTTGTTGTGAGTGGTCAGTGTATGTTGTTGTGAGTGGTCAGTGTATATTGTTGTGAGTGGTCAGTGTATGTTGTTGTGAGTGGTCAGTGTATATTGTTGTTGCATTCTCAGTGTGGGAACGCATATCTTAGAGGCAGTGTTAGATCACCAGAGCGTCTGTACATAGGCATGATCTCACCACAGCAGCTCCAGAGCTTTCTGCCATCTCTGACAGCGCTGTCCCGTGGGTCTCCAGGGGCTTCTACCCGTTGAATGACAGCAGCGACCCGTCCTGGGAGGAAGAATGAGACAAAGAGGCGGGCAGCTCCTAAATGCCCCAGAGTGGGAATAAGTGGGTCAGACAGAGGGGAACGGGAAGGGAGTTGGGGGGGGGGGCGGTACAGACCCCAGGCAAAGGTAATTAAGAGTTCAGCTCTGCCCCCCTGCCATCCAAATCCAAATGTGAGAGAAAAACCCCAAGATACTGACTGTTAGAACAGGATGGGACAAGAACACCCTACAGCTGAGCTGTGCTTGTAGCCCCAGCTGTCCTTCTCCTCGTGTGTGTTCGGAAAGCACAAACCAGCGCCTGGTTTGTAGCCTTGCTGGCCGTGCTCCGGAGGGTCACGGAGGGGTCACGGCCATTTGGGGCATTATGGACTTGGCGGTCCCACCCGCGGCCCGTTAGCACGACGAAGGGCCGGGGGGGCGTGGCTGTACTCGCGCTTCCCTGCACTCTGGCGGCCGGTCCAGTGTGCCCCACCCCCCCGGAGACACTCAGACGTCTGTGTCAAACTCGGGTTAGAGGTCGTCCTCCCCAGTGCGTTTCACAGACACGTCCCGGAGGACCTGAGCCTGCTGCGTGTTTGTCGGGGTCTGTTTAACCCTTTGACGAGTGAGGTTTTCTGATTCTTGATCTAATTCACAGTGTTCTATTCTGGCATTTTACAGTTCTTTGAGGATGCCATTAGCAGCCCATTACGATGTCATGAATTTGAATCAACTAGAATGTTACGCCATGTACTAGTATAAACATCATAGCGTGACAGTGCTCCTCAGAGGGTTAAAGTTCCGCTTGAAAATGTTTGAAAAAGTCGAAAAAGAGGGGATTAAATGCGCCCCACCCAGCCCCCTTCCGCTGCCCCACACGACTGACTCCAGATCAGCTGCCCTCTTTTGGGACACAGTGCCTGAACTAGGGCCCGCATATGCGTGGTAATCAGTTGGTTTGCCATAGGACGTCTGTTGGTCCTTTCTGGCACTTTAAACCCCTCTGCATGTAGATTACTCTCGCATAAGCCTGAAATCCTCTCTTTGTGGTGCTTCTGCTTCTGCAAGCTTAGCACCATCCATTAGGGGAAGATTTGGGGAAAGTGGTTCGAGAGCTTCGTGGAGAGTACACAATGTGAGCTCACGTGGGGCTCAGACACTATTTTTATCAGTGTAGTCACCCTTCTCCTGAAAAATGCAATGTGTCCATGTATCTGTCTGTATGTGTGTGTGTGTGTGTGTGTGTGTGTGTGTTGTGTTTGTATGTTCAAAGTTTAAAGTGCATTACACACATGGTCACAGCACACTTGGATAAAAAGTCAAATTTGATGCTTTAAGATATATACTGTATTTTAAAGGTATAATGACAGTTTGCATGGTGTAGTGAAACATATAATAACAAATGAAACCTGATATACAAATGAACGTTATAAAACCAAGAATGAAAACGCATTTTAAAAAAGAACTGTTAAATAAAAGAGAGGTTAAAAAAAAAGTGCATTTTAAGATTTAAAAATTGTCAGGGTTAGCAGATTGTTCCAAAGTGAGCTCAAGACAGCAGGCCTGCTACCTGCTGTCTTCTTTGAGACAGCATGTCTTTGTGTGTGTGTGTGTGTGTGTGTGTGTGTGTGTGTGTGTGTGTGTGTGTGTGTGTGTGTGTGTGTGTGTGTGTGTGTGTGTGTGTGTGTGTGTGTGTGTGTGTGTGTGTGTGTGTGTGTGTGTGTGTGTGTGTGTGTGTGTGTGTGTATATATATATGTGTTTGTATATAAGTTTGTGTGTGTGTGTGTTTTTATGTGCATGTGTGCGTGTCAGTGTTTGAAATCGTGGCCCCTCTCCAGCAGGGCAGGTTGAACTTCAGCACCCCGGACAGGGACTCAAACAACATGACATCACCAAGGCCTGCACTGCACATGAAGCTCCCATTGAACCTTTTAGAAAAAGGAAACCCTTCGACATAAGCGCATATATTTTTGTAATATAGTAATTGGCGACCGGTGGTATGCTGGGCTTGCGTTTGGGACGGCCGTAGGGGACCCCTGCCATTTGGGAGCTCCGTGCGGTATAATTGGATCTGCGGGGTCGGGTAGCGGAAGCCATCGAGTCGCTGGAGCGGCAGCGCGCTTCAAATCAATCATTCATGCTGCTGACGGGAAGGCTCGCAGGGACCTTGAAAAACGCCCTTTCTTTGGCAGGAGCACCTTGGCTGTGAGATCCCTAGCCACACCGCCCCGCCCCGCCTCCCCCCCCCATCCCGCCCACCCTTTCTTCCTTACTTTGGAACAGTCCATAGGGGGTCATGAGGAGGAGGGGGGTCTGTTTTCAGTGATGCCATACTTACTCTTCTACTGCCCAACCTCATTAGATCAGACACAGAGGCCTGGGTAAAATGAATGCGCTCCCCTTCTCCCTACCACTGCCACTGCATCCACTGAAGGGAAAAGCTGTCATCAGCGATCATTCCCCCCCCCAACCCCCTGCGCGATTGTTGGTGACAGGGTGGGGGAAGTGTTGGGGGTCATGATGAAATGATTTTGTTCGGTTCGTGTAGTTCCTGTCAACCAGAGACAAGAATAGACGGGGAAAAAAAGGTAATCTGTCCGCTGAGTCCGCTGGCTCAGGAAAGGTCAAAGGATTTCAAGGTGCAGCGGGAAGGTTGGCGCTCATACCGTGCTGCATTTTATAACCCTTAGAGGGGGGGGGGGTCCGAGACGTGCCTCACAATTTCAGCGTGGGACCGCTGTCAGGGGGGAACTAACGTTAGCCGGTTTGTGTTTCCATCAGGGCCCATGATGCCGGGGGGACAGACGCCGGCGCAGCGCCTGGAGCCACAGGGGGACATGTGGTCCTTTCAGACCGAACAACAGGTCTTCAACACAGACTTCCTGTCAGGTGAGATCCTTCCCGGTCTGTCCCTTCAAAGGCTAAGCCCAATACTCCCCTTAGCAATACTGATCTCGGATCAGTGCTCAGCTAATGAGCAGCCCACAGGTAGCCCCGCTATGAGTAAATAAACACAATATCAGTATTCCCAGGTCACACATTTGCAGTACCGTGCATATTATCCATTTATTCAGATGGATATTTACTCAAGCTAATCTGATTAAGTAGCTTGTTCAGGGGATGAAGTTTCCCATCAGGGATTGAACTTGCAGCCTAATTTAAAAATGTTTACATTTGAGGAAGTTGGCAGAATGTCCAGACTTTACAGTTTTACATTTCTTTACATTCCATGTATACGGCTGGATATTTTACTGAAGCAATTCAGGTTAAGCACCTTGCTCAAGGGCACAATGGCGGGGCACCACCTGGGAATCGAACCTGCATCCTTTTAAGTGACAAGCCCAGTTCCCTAATCATTACACTACACTGCCGCTCACAAGCCGGAGGCCCCAACCGCTGTCTGACACTGCAGGGCTACCACTGTCTACTTACACGCCGTTTCATACGTTACGCACAATTTATTTCGCTCGCATGCGGTCTCTCACTCTTCTTTTTGTCTCTCTTTCTTCTCTCTCTCCTCTCTGTGCAGGCCCGGTCTCAGTGGGTGGGTTCCCAGATCAGTGGGGTACCCAGCCCCTGGTCCCCGAGACGAAGGACAGCAGCCTGACGGACCCATTCACAGGTCTTTATCAAAACCAGTTAGCGCCTCCTCCACAGAGCCGCCGCGGGCATCGGTGGCTCTGCTTCCACACTTTTACATTGTACATTTTAGGCACTTAGCAGACGCGCTCTTATCCAGAGTGACTCACGATGAGCGCATTTAAAAGGGCAAGAATAATCACAGCTAGGGCAAGAGACCAGTACAGACGTCAATACAACAGACGTCATCGTAGGCCGACGCACTTCCACTACACCGTGACTGCGCCCAAACACACGTGCATTTAGACTCTGACGTCGCTCAGCAACTAGGAGAGTTCAGTGCCGGGCACGCCTGTCTATATTGATCTTGTCGCTCTGTTTATCCATCTGCTCTTGAGAGTCACTTCCTGTACCTCTTGAGCAAACTTCAAAACTGAAACATAGGCACTGTTTTTGAAGTTTGTGGTCAAACAAGTGGACCCGTAAGCAGATGTTTGTAGATTCATATTCTGAGGGAAGTTACAGGCTTGAGCGAGGTACCCGAGTTGCTTCAGTAAATATCCAGAAATGTACATGCCTCGTTGTTCAAATGTAACTCTGTAAGTCGCCATTGACAAGGGCATCTGCTAACCAAGGAAATAAGGTATAGCAACAATATTGGACATAGTGGTTTGAAAAGTAGTGGACATAGTAGTGGACAAGTGAGCTTGACCTCTACGACCCTGAATGTTTGGTACGAACCCGATCCATATGATCGCTGGTTTATCAAGCCATTCCCATCTGGTTTGCCAAGCCATCTTTGTGTCTATCTTAGCCAGTGGGCATGTGCTGAGTTCTAGTGACATGATGCTGGTGTGTGTGCGTCAGAGTGACTTTGTTCTTATGTGTGCGGATCTGATCTCCGTGAGGACGTAATGAGTTCTGTCGTGTGTTTGTTTCTGGTGGTCACGGAGCCTTGTCTGAGGCGGGATGACCTGCTTCTTTGTTTTGTCAAACAGAATCTGTCTGAACCCCAGACAGAGACAGAGACAGAGACAGAGAGAGCGAGAGACAATTCTACATCACACAACACAAAGACAATTACATCACCTATTGGAAAACACACGCACAAAAGCACAAAGCATTCGATTCCCCGTCGCGCCCTGGCCGGGAGTGCCATCGGGGCGGCAATTGGCTGTCCGCCCCAGGGAGGGGGGAAGGAAGCCGACGCAGTTCGCTGCGCACAGGAGTGGTTCTGGGGTACCGGAATTACAGTCGACGGCATGACGAGTGCTGTCTTGAAGGAGCTTTGTCATTGTCACTGCCGGTCACAGAACTACGGCAGCGAACTACAAGGGAGGGGATTGAACTAAGCACAGCGGGAGTAAGTGGCTACTAAATTGGGAGAAAAACGGGGTAAAAATCTGAATAAAAAATAAAATAAATAAATGTATGACTTTTTTTTTTTTAAGCACAAAGCAAATTAGAGTGCTATCAGGCCCTAAAAAGAGAATACAAGACCACCTGAGCACAGTGAAAAACGTCAAACAAAGAAGCATTCTGACACGGTACAGACTGTAGAGGTCGGCCGTCACACAGGCAGACCTGGCTGCCCAGAGAGGACAGGCTGAGCTCATACTGTCAACTTCAGGAGGCTGAGACAGAGCTCCACTTCCTCCTAACCTGTGAAAAATCTTAAAAAGAAAAGGAAGCCTTTTTTCCCATTAATCACACGGGTTTGCCCCAAATTCCCAACTCTAACTGATGTGTAAAAACTACAAATCCTTCTGGGAGAGAAAGGGAGCTGCACCGATTTAGCAGCACAATATGTTACCGCCTGCCGTAACCTGAGGGACAGTAACCTGAGGGACAGTGGAAGAAACTAATCATAATAATTTTTAGTTTTTTGTGCACGACACATTGTCGTTGTAGTAATGTGTTTTAAGTTTGTTTATGTAAAGCTTTGACAATATATTCAAATATGCATTTTGAATTTGAATTTGAATTTGACACACACACACACACACACACACACACACAGAGAGAGAGAGAATGAGAGGGAGATTGAGAGACAGACAGAGAGAGAGAGAGAGGGAGAGAGAGACTGAGAGAGAGAGAGAGAGAGAGAGAGACAAAGGGAGAGAGTCAGAGAATGTTGGTTCGGTGTGTTTTTTCCCCCAGCAGTAGCTCAGTGGTTTTTGATCGATTCCTAACTGTCTCATCTTGCATTTGTGGAGGTCTTAGAGAGGCGCGGTCTTCCTCGGTCCCGATGGCTCTGGCATGGAAAATTCCTTTGTGCTGGTTTTCACTTTCTGCTGATGCTTTTAAAATGCACTTTTACAGGCAGGCCTGAACCAGGAGAACAGAATCGGTGGCGCTAATGCATTCAGCTGCGCCGAGGGCAGTGTTGGGCAAGCTACTGGAAAATGTAGCAAGCTAAGCTACTGCTAAGCAGTTACTCTACAAAAAACATAGCTCCGCTACATGAAAGCTATCCCTCATTGAAAGCTATGAACAGCTATCCTGCTATTTGATTGAGGAAATAGTACCACCACGCTACTGGGAAATGTAGTTAAGCTAGTAGCTTTGCCACTTGTAGTGATGCTACTGCCCATCACTGGCTGAGGGTGAAAAGGGAACAATGAGACTCATACATTCACCTTTACCACATGGAGCTCAGCCTTGCCCCGAACCTGATTCCAGAAGGACATTCCTTTCTAAAATGTGACGGTGCGGTGTAATATCCTCTTGTTGCCATGATCAGTTTTCACCTCCTTTAATTTGTTTGGCTGACGCTCCCTTATCCAGGGCGAATTAGCTTGTAGCTATATTTTTACATAGTATCCATTTATACTGCTGGATATTTACTGAAGCAGCCGAGCCGAAGTCGAGTAACTTGGTGTAGTGTACAACAGGATCATGTGACATGCCGGACATCATTGTGACATCATGGCACCACACTGCCATCCTTATCCTCCTTTATATCCATAGAGTGCATGTGTCATACCTGTGTGTTATATGGCTGTAACTGCCTGGTGCAGCAGAGCTCTGTGAGTCGGTGTTGTGGGTCTGTATGGGAGGCCTCCACGGTGACGTGGTCTGTGCGATCGCAGGGTTCTCCCAGCCAGACATGGGGACGGTGAACATGGACGTGGGCGCGGCCCCCCTCCCCACAGCGAGGCCCCCCAGCGTGGCCGAACCCCAGCAGGCCCCGCCTCTCTTTGCCACCGAACCCCCGAAGGAGGCCCAGATGCCCAACAAGCCCTTCGAGCAGAGCCTCTTCGGCAGCCCCCTGGACTTCCTGAACGCCCCCGACATCACTGCAGGTGAGGGGGGAGGGGTGGCACGGTGGGGGGAGGGTTTCTCGCTCTATAACTGGTCCTGACCAAACTAGCTCACACCATGTGGTCACATTTTGTCCAATCGCAATCAGTTACAATGTCTGTCCACGGAAACGGCGTTTGCTCATCCGTTCGTTTGCACTGGACTTTGGGTGACTCTTTGGAGGCGTGGACTCTGAGGGGTTGGTGCCCACAATTGTGATTTTCTTGACCTGGGGTTCTTCTGTACAGGCGCCTGAAAGGACCGGTCGCCTCTTCGTCAGAATGACCTCTTCATTTCAGGGCTTCGTTTGTGAAAACAGCTTTGGCGTCCTCATGGCAAAAGGCCTTTGGTCTCCGTACAAACCTTCTGCCAGCCGCCTCCAGCAAGAGCTGCATTAGGGTGAAATTAATAATGAGCAGGAACAGGCCGTCTGGATAGTTTTAGTCCTCACAACACCCATATTTCCAGACACAGTGGGGTCCAGCTTTTACGGAGGATTGTGTGGGATTATTGGGGAGCCCCCGCTAAGCCAATCTGTCTCCACAGTCAAATCCAAACCCAGATTTTTGGGGTGTTGTGTATTCTGGACTTGTCCACCAGGGGGAGT
This sequence comes from Aldrovandia affinis, assembly GCA_029706075.1. Lineage (NCBI taxonomy): Eukaryota > Metazoa > Chordata > Actinopteri > Notacanthiformes > Halosauridae > Aldrovandia > Aldrovandia affinis. The sequence continues at coordinate 4,460,344 of JAINUG010000041.1, forward strand.
TTCACTTTGTGTTGGGGGCAGGAGTTGGGTTGTGAATTCGGCAGTATTCTACTCTCTCCTGCTTTACAAATGCACATGAGAAAACCTATGAGGTGCATTTGCTACACCACAGTACTTCAACTTGGATTTCATTCATTTCTCTCATGAGAAAGTCTCTGTGGGCTTCCTCCACTGTGACTGGAATTCAAGGGGGCGTAGACCGGCTGAAGAGCCGGTCCCTCATTGATCAGACAGCAGATCGGAACATCTCGCCGACTGTCGACACAACCTCAAAGATCCTGTACGCCATGTTTCAAAATGACAGGGTGATTACAAAGTAATACATCATGACGGATGTCACAACACCAGTGCTGACTCCATCGTCGCTAGGTCTTAGTAAGGACTGCTTTCTTGTCAGTCGGATTAGCACAATCAGTCATTGTGCAATGAAGTGCAGTAATCTGTTGCTTTTGTCCGGCTATTGCATTGTCACAATCAGCGAGATTGCCACCCCCTCCGTTCTCATTTCCCAATCCCTGGGAAATGTGTCACGTGTTCCCAATCTCGATGAGACCTGACACTATCTTCACAAATGTGATTTGAGAGATGGATCTAAATTCTGCAGCTTCGCTCCGCTCTCTTAATATTGGCTCCACGGGCAAGGCGGTAATGCGGCCTCTGGCAGGTGGCCAGCGCTCGACTGAAAGGCACTTTGTGCTTTTAAACGGCAGCATTGCTTGAAATATAGATGGCGGTGTCACCGAAATTCCTTTCTTGGGTGTGTATTCTGGGCCTCGGAATCAATGAATGACCTCAGTATCGGAATTCATCTCCCCGCGTTCGAGATCGGCTTTGGACGCTGGATCAAGATCTCCTCAGTCGATCCAGATCTCCTCAGAGTAAGGGATCAACGCAAGTGAATGCGTGCCACTGTCCTGAATGACAGAGGATTTCACAGGGATGGGCTGGGCTTAAAAACAAGTGGGGATTCCAAATTGGGGCAATAAAGTACAAATCGACCCAAACTGGCTCTCTGCATTTGGCCATCCCCCCCTACAGGTGATTGGCTACGCAATCCGTTATTTATTCGATGAGCAGCCATCTTCATCTAGAATTACTTGCATGACTTACATTTTTACTTAGTGTCCATTTATTCAGGTGGGTATTTACTGATTCGTTTGCCTTGATCCAGGTATGAGGGAAGTGCCCTGCTGGGATTTGAGCCTGCAACCACCTGCTTAACCATTGCAGCGCATGCCGCTTCATTCGCTTCCCCTGTGTGCCTTCAGGTGGACTCCATTTATTGACACGAGCAGCCCCCCAGATACTTTATCAGTGATCACCCACACAAACATTCACACACACACACACACACGCACGCACACACACACACACACACATGCACATGCACACGCACCTGCCCCACAGCAGGTCTGACTCTGCAGAAAAGAACATGTCAGAACACGTTCATGCTTATGCTTGTCCTTTTCACTCGTTCCTGCAGGAGGTCACGGACTGTCCTTAGCAGGAACATAGGTCCGGATGACTGTGTCCACGTTCATGTCTTTAGCAAACGTCAGAAACTGTTTATCCACAAGGGGCTCAAGGCCACGTGCTCAATGCTATGAACCATGCTTTTGGTTGCTTATTGAAGGAGGTAGAATTCTGATGAAGTAAAAAGTACTGCATAATGTATGTTAGAATATACAATCCAAAATTGTAGAAACGTGTTTAAAGTATATATGGGAAAAAAAGAATGCATTAATTTGAAAATGTTTAGTTCTTTCATAAACTGTGCAATATGTTTGCCTGTGTTGGTGAATATATTGAAAAATATTACAGATTTGAATATGCTGTAGATTATATTCTATGATATAAAATGTCATACAGTATATGAAAGTGGCAATAACTAAAACACTTTGAAATCTACGCATTCACTTTTGACATATGTTTCAGAAGTATGTGCTCCTTCTATTTTGGATCTCGGATTTTACAATATTTCTGTGTTTTTATGGGGGTGAGGCTATCTTTGAGCAATGCGTTATGGGATTTGTTGTGCGGTACAATGATGGCGTCTGTTGTATTGTTGCTGTGCTGATCTCTTGCTCCAGCTGTGATTATTCTTGCCATTTTAAATTTTCTTGCCAAGTCACATCTGGATGAGTACTGTTACTTGTAGGGGTCCAATGTTGGTTTGTTTTGAAGGTTGAAGGTTCAGGCCTTTGTCCTCCTGCATGGAGTGTGACTCTCTCTCTCCCTCTGTGCACGAGGATCCCCGGGTGACCCCTGGGCGGGCGAGGGTGGGCTGCAGACGGATCTCCCCCTCACGCCCATCGTCTCCACGGTGATCAGTCGCCACGCCAGCGAGGTGTCGGAGGGCTCCCCCGAACCCCCGAGTGCGGAGGACTGCCGGCAGCAGAGCGGTGACGGCGGCGCCGGGGAGGAGAAGGGGAGCGAGGGGGGCGGAGGAGGGGGCGACCGCAGGCAGAAGAAGAAGAAGAAGAAGAGGAGGCCGAGGGAGGAAGTGTACGACCTCCTGGAGTCACAGGGGCAGCAGGGCGAAAACACGTCCCCGGGCAACAGCCCCCACAGGGTGTCCCCGGGCGGGGAGTGGGAGTTTGACGACGGGGGCAGGGTCGGGGGCCGGGGCAAGAAGAGCAAGAGCCGAAAGAAGATCCCGGAGGAGTGGAGCGCCCTCCAGGACACTGCCCCCTCCGCCCCGCCCCAGGAACCCGCCACGGACTCCGCCATGTCCCCGTTCGCTCAGCCTTGGTCCCAGGGGAGCCCTGCCCACGAATCGGGGGACCCCTCGCTCGGCCCCGGGACGGCCACGGTCCCGTCTGCCCCCCCCTGCACGATGAGCCCTGAACCCCCTCCCTCTCTGCTCTCAAGCGTGGACAGCTCTCTCTCTGTAGGCCTCGTAGACGCCCTTGACCCCTACGACCCCAGCATGGAGACCGACCTCTCCCCCTTCCCCTCTGATCTCACCGAAACCCTGGACTCCCTGGTGAGGGAGGCCGAGCGTGCCCAGCTTCACCCTGCTGAGAGAGCAGAGCCAATGGAGGACCATTCTCTGCAGGAGGAGTCTCCCACAAAGGAAGGCCCTATCGCCTCCGTCCCACCCACCTCCAAAGACTCCCCATGCCCCCAGTTTCCCTCTCCCGCCGTCCTAGTCCCATCCCTGTCTCCTGCACCCCATGAAGACGTGAAACCTTCCCCACCCCTCAGCCCCTGAAGAGGCCAGAGCTCCCGAAAATGACCTTGCGCCATTCGATGACCACAACGAACCCCTTCCTCTAAGCCCCTCCCCCACTCCCCACCTCTCCTCCCAGACCCCGCCCTTCCTTGGCTCCTCTCCCCCACCCGCCGCCCCCTTCCCCGCGGTGAGCTCGGCCCTCAACCCTACGGCCCCGCCCTTCTTCCCCAGCCTATCAGAATACCAGGAGCCCCGGCAAGAGGGCGGGAGGGACGATAAGGGGCCGGCAGACCCCCCAATGCCTGAAGGTTGGTGCGAGTTGATACGGGGGCCGGGGGCAGTGAGCGCACACTGCATGTCTGTTTAGAGAGGCGTTCTGCTAGGACAACTTCTCTGCGCTCTGCTTCACTGTGTGTCTCTGGGCCTGGGGTGGCTTAGTTTGGGTGGGATTTCCTCTCTCTCTCTCTCTCTCTCTCAATCTCTCTCTCTCTCTCTCTCTCTCGCCCTCTTTCTCTCTCTCACTCGCCCCATCCCAGAATGCACTTCCGGCCAAGTGCGAGCTAACGGGATCCACTAACCTAAGCTTTGAGTCTGCAGTGTCAATGTGGCGTCTCTCTCTCGCCGGAGCTGTGCTGTCTTTTGTCACTAAACGTTTCTCTTGTCTCCCCGTTAATCGGCATTAATCTGCTCCTAACATTCTCTCTCTCTCTTCCTCAACATTCTCTCTTCACTTGTCTGTGTGGCTCCACGTGGGCTAGCTGCCGGCTGCCCGCTCCGCACCAGGAACCAATTCAAACGTTATCCGTTTATGATAAGCGTCATAATAGTGCTTTTTCTCTTCTTGCAGGCAAACCCCGTGACCCTTTTGTTAGTATTAAACCTCCATTCCGTCAGTGTGTACAGCAATTACTCATCGAAATTGTTGAGTTTATATAATGCAATATTAATGACACAATTTTCTCTTCTGTTTCTTTGCTGCCTGCCATTGGAACTGCACCTCTCTGCATGGTGACTCTGGATGGCAAAACAGGTAAGCTGATTGTTTCCTTTTGTAGTTTTCTGTGTGTGTGTGTGTGTGCATGTGCATTTGGCAGCCTAGGACATGCTCACAAGTTGGTTGTTAGAGGGTTTCAACAACTTGGGATGCCCAAAAAGGGGGCTAAAAGGCTTGCAAAATATTGTGCTGTCTCTGCTATCATTTGCAGCCGCTATATATGGCGGAGACGCTGCTACTTATACCCATAAGTGATGTGTTTTTGTATCTTGAAGATCTATGCCATGATTTTGTGAATGCAACTCTACTGCACCTTCAGTATTTGTGTCCTTTTATGCTTTTCTTTATGTGGACATAAATAAATTGTTAAAATGTGTGTGTGTGTGTGTGTGGTGGGGGGTTGGGGGTGGTGTGATCACAGCCCCATGGCCAGACACAGTAAGGCATGGGCGTCCCCCGCTGTGCACAAACAGTGACACACCGACGTT